>OX359286.1:2605000-2910000 GCA_947179155.2 Hedera helix
GAGGTGTAATAGAAAGTATGAAATAAGTGAATGAAGTAAGGAGATATGCGATTAAAGAAAGGAAAGTTTTCGGAGAATGAGAAACTATTTTGATAAGTATATCCAGAAATGTATTAAAGTGTTATTAATAAAATTTTTAGAGAAATATGAAATGTAATACTACAAAGAAATTGTGAATTGAAATAAGAATTGAATATTCTGACAGTTATGACCATTATGGTGTTATCCATGTGAGTTATGGAAATTAATGAGGAAAGATATGATTATTATGGATATAGTTGTGATTTATCAAGATAAATGTATTACAAGGTGCTATAAATAAAATACGTATAATTATTACGACAATTACGATTCCGAGGACGGAATCCTGTTAAGGGGGGAAGAATGTGAGGATCCGAATTTTCAGGATTTTCTTAATAATATTAAATGAGAATTTAATTGATAAAATTATCAAGGTTGTTTAAATTAATTATTATTTTATGTGATTTAAAGTATGTGATGGAATTTAATTAGTAAATTAAATCTGTACAAAGATGGTGATGAATTGTGTTGATTTAAAGTAATTAAAGAGTAAATAAATTGTTTAAATATAATTTATTAAGAATAAGAGAAATTACATACAATGTTACAATAAAATTATTGTGGAGGTACATAAATTATTATTTAAATGATGTTACGAGTTAAGGTGAAATGTATGAATTAGATATATATATATATATATATATATATATATATATATATATATATATATCTGTGTGTGTGTGTGTGTGTGTGTGTTTATGTTTAATTGTTGTAATTATAAATTCTATTAATTATGGAAATTAAGGGATTAATAATTAAATTAATCCAAAATTTATGAAAAGTTAATGAGGAAATTAGTAAAATTATAATTATTGATTTTAGATTTAATCAAGAATTATGGAAGAAGTTTAGAAATTAATTGAGAATAAAAGTAATTATATAAATTATATAATAATAAATTATATAATTTATATAAGAAAATTAAAATAAAGTATGAGGAAAATAATAATTATATAAATTATATATGGGTAATTATATAATTTATATAAGAGAATTTAGTTGAATAATGATGGAGGAAAATTTTATAATTTGTATTTTGTGTGAAATGGAAATTATATAAGAATAAGGTAATTATGTAAATTATATAATAATAAATTATATAATTTATTTAAGAAAAGTTAGTGTAAATAGTAAAGAAATGAAA
Source organism: Hedera helix (assembly GCA_947179155.2). Taxonomy (NCBI): domain Eukaryota; kingdom Viridiplantae; phylum Streptophyta; class Magnoliopsida; order Apiales; family Araliaceae; genus Hedera; species Hedera helix. The sequence goes on from OX359286.1 coordinate 2,606,226, forward strand.
ATAAATGAGAAAAAAGAATGTTTTGAGTTATTAAAAATTATGGTTATTTATAATGGAATTTTTATGATGTTTATGAGGAATAATATTTCAGAAACGTGAACATGTTAATGTAGCATGATGTTCAAGTAACGAAGTGAAAAAATATGAAAAATAATTTTTATATGTTATATAAATTATTTTATGAATTTTGAAAGTATAAATTACCTCATATAAGTACATGCATGTCATTATGTGTGTACAAAATTTGTCAAGAAAAATACCTGAAAGATGTCTAAATATTATTTATAAATCAATTTGTGATTTTTAGTGAGTTAAAATAAATATTTTATATATAGTATATAAAATATTTATTACACGATATATTTACGTAATGTATTAAAATGAATATTGCATGCATGAATTTGGAACGTTCGAGAAGCAACAAAGTCGGTTGGTTGGTATGATAAGTCGGTGGAATGGATTTTTGCCAAAGTTGGCTTTGGTTATAAATAGCAAACAAAAGAAATAAAAAGAAGAAGAAAAAAAAAAACAAGCAATAAAACATAACTCTCTCTTCATTTTCTTTCTTCTCCACCCTCCACCACCGTAGCCACCATGCCACCATCGGAATAGATCACCACCAAGAAAAGAGAAAGTTTTGGAGCCATCAAAGGAAGAATTTAAGCTTTTGGAAGGTATTAATCCTTTTATTTAATTTATTTTATGTAAATTTTAGTGCTAAAATAATTTTGTGGAAAAATTATAAATAATTAGGATAATTATTTCAAATAATTTTTGGATGTATATTCATAAATTATATCATGTTTAGAGTAATTATATGGTGAAAATATTAATCAAAGTTGGGTTTTGTGATATATTTTTGAAACTGCTGGAAGAAATCTGAAAAAAAAAAAAGAGTCGCGCATTACGCGGCTTAAGTTTTGTTTCCGCAGATGGGCTTGAAACGACGCCGTTTTGGGGTGTGCGGGAGTAAGGGTCGTGCCATGCGCGAGGGCTCTGGAAGCGGCTTGAAATGACGCCGTTTAGCGTTGGCAAAAATAGGGGGCCGCGCATTGCGCGGTCAGTAACGCTGGAAATTACCAGCGTGCCCCTGTCCTTTTCTTGAAATACCGAACGTGTCCCTTAGCTTGCCAAATGACTGGCGTGCCCTTGAGCTTTCCAAGAAATGTCGGTTATGTCCTAACTTTGCGAAAATTATTAAAATGCCCCCAAAAAGTAATTTTTAATGAAATAAATGTTTAAAAAATTATTTAAAAATCATAGAAAATTAATATTCTTCACTTTATTTAAATGTTAGAAGTATTGGACTTTGTTTTAATTTCTTTTGGGCTTCATTTAAATTGTTTGGGCTACTAGTTTGCCAAGTTTTATTATTCTTCACTTCAGCTACTAATTGATCCATGTTGAACTAATTTAATAACTTTACACATTAATTATCCAAGTTCATGATTAAATAATTAATTAGATTAACTAAATAATTAAATACTCTAACCCATTAATATTAAATTACTAAATGGACTACTAAATATTATTATTAATATTTCACATTATTTACATTAATTAATAATCATATTAATTAATTTATTATATTTAATTAACTCATTATATTCAATTTAATTAAATATTTAATTAATAGGAAACTTATCAATTATTTTGATATTAAAACTTTAGGGTTTGTTCACTAATTTAATTAACATATTAGTGACCCCCCTTAATTAATTATAGCAATTAATCACATAATCATTTAATCACGTAATTAATTAATCACATAAAAAGATTAAAATAATCTCGTAAAACTAACTCGTTAGAAATTAAATTATTAATTTAATTAATAATTACGTAGAAATTCTAGGACATTACATCGACTCCTGATCGTCGCTATAAGCCTTTTATTTTAGCAAATGAAATTTTACGCTCCCTCCTTGCTGAAATTTTCCCCTAAAAACTCCCTCCAGTACTTTCATTACTATAGTCACTGTAGTGAGGACCTTATTCATTCCTCCTTCATTTTCCCCAAATCTGATATTCCCTCCCTCCAATTCTCCACGCAAAGTCTGTTTCCTCCCTACCCAAATCACAACCTCACTCTTCGTGACTCAACTAAATCACTACTACGAACCCACACAAAAATTTCATCCGCACTCTTCACAATGGAAGTAGTGATAACAGGATGGAAAGATTTCTCTTTCTCACGATTGCTCCATCTGGTTAGTTCGCTTTGCTTAATTTTCTTCTATGGTTTTTGGTTTTATCTAGGTTGTTCAGTTTATCGATGTCCCGTGTTATATTTTTTGAATTAAGGCTTACTTAGATTAGAATATTAGGTGCTTGTTGAAAAAAATCATGCTTTTTGGTATATATGAATCGTTTAGTTTAGTGGGGTTTTTAATTTGAGTTTAAGGCTTCGTTTTGCTGAATTTTTTTCGTCGAAGTTGCAGTGTTTGGTTTGGATGCTGCCTTGCCTCAGTTCGGACAACAACAACAAGAAAACAATTGCTTGCCACAACCCTCAAAATTCTGTAAGTATCTCCTAGTACACTTGTTAAGTTGTACTAATATGTTTTGCTGTAGTTGTGAATTTCCAATGTCATTTTTTGGTCCTATATTACATACATTGAAGTCAGTCTTTTCAGGTAACATACTGTGAATTATTTTCATGAGGTTTTATTAGGTTAGTAATGGAAGAAGAAGCGCAAGAGAATAAAGAAAATTTTGAGAAGGATTTGAAAATTGATGAAGAAAGTGAAAACTTGGATGAAAGAGTAGGAACATCTAATACAAAACATGTTGATATCAGTCAACGTAACCCAACTGATGTAGGTAATAATATGTTAGGTTGGTTCTCAAGTCATGTTAGTGATTAAACGTTTACTCATGTAATAATTTGTAGGCTAGTCGTTTTACAATTTTAAAAAGTTGATTGCTGTCAAATTGCTACTACTGGTTTGGGGTTGAGCGCATATTATATGTTTTTCTTTCTTTAACTTTCCTGTTATTTCCAAAGCCTATGTTTTGGTTTATTTTGTATGGTCTACTTGCAATGGCACGTTAAGTATTGTCAACTTTAGTAGCAATACAAACAGGGTGTAGCAGTTCGAAGATAACTTTGTTCTTTGGAAATTTTCCACCAAAAAATTTATGTGTTATAATCTGAGCAACTAAGCAGCAATATATATATACTAAATATATTTACACAGTAGTTGCTTAATAGTGTTTGCTTGCCCATATTGTCAAAGATATGATGCGATCTAATGTTTGGGTTATGTGAAGTGTGTAATGTCCTAGAATTTCCACGCCATTATTAATTTAATTTCTAACGAGTTAGTTTTACAAGATTATTTAAATCTTTTTATGTGATTAATTAATTACGTAACTAAATGATTATGTAATTAATTACTAGAATTAATTAAAGGGGGTTACTAATATGTTATTAAATTAGTAAACAAACCCTAAAGTTTTAATATCAAAATAATTGATAAGTTTCCTATTAATTAAATATTTAATTAAATTGAATATAATGAGTTAATTAAATATAATAAATTAATTAATATGATTATTAATTAATGTAAATAATGTGAAATATTAATAATAATATTTTTTAGTCCATTTAGTAATTTAATACTTATGGGTTAGAATATTTAATTATTTATTCAATCTAATAATTTATTTAATCATGGATTGAATAATTAATGTGTAAATTATTAAATTAGCCCAATATGGGTCAATTAGTAGTCCAAGTGGAGAATAATAAAATTTGACAAATTAGTAGTCCAAACAATTTAATAAAAGCCTACTTGGTATTTTAAATAAAGCCCAATAATTGGCCCACTTGAAAAATACTTTATATAACTATTTATTTATTAATGTAAAATGGAAATCATAATTTTTTTGGGACAAATGATAGTCCATCAGCCGACCATGTTGGGAGAAGAGAGAGAAAAAATTGATTTTTGTTTTATTTTAGTTTATTTTTCAATTATTTAATAAAAGGATTGCTTGTTTTAATTTTTCAAGTACATGGACCATTCCTCTTTTCACCTAATGTGTCATTTAACCCATTCATTGTGTAAGTTGTCATCTAGGGGCATGGTGACTCATAGAGACAATTATGTGTTATGTGTATCTATTAGTTTTTTCAAGTATACTTGAAATGGTAGATACACTTCATTTTATTTTTCAAGCAAAAGAGAGCTATAGAGAGTTGAGAAAAAGCTTTAAGTGAGAGAATAATATTTGAGAAATCAAGGAAGAAGAAGAAATCCTAAGTTAGTTCATGCCATCCTCCTTCACAACATATTTTGGAAAGAAGAGGAGAATAACTATCAAAACAAGGTAATTATTTTTAAACCCTAATCTTGTTTTTCCTTCAAGTTTATGGTATAAATATTAGTATAATAATTTTTATGATTAATATCATGCTATGTATGTTTATATAGTTGATCATGTGTTTAACTTATGTTTTATGTGTTTTAATGATGGAAAACATGTATTTGGTGGTGTGAAAATAAATCTCAAAATAATGATAAAAAATAAATTTTGATAATATTTAGATTTAATGTTCTAATATTATAGAACATCAAATCATGAGAAAAACAAAGTTTGAATCACTTAAAATGGAGTTATATACAAAAAGTTATAATTTATGGTAGTTTATGTGATGTAAAATTTTTAATAAAAAAAGAATGATATTAAATCATGAAAAATTAAATTTTCATGTTATAAATTGATATTAAGTTATTGGTAATTTTTTTGAATTTTTATTGAAGAGTTAAACCTTACTTGATGATATATTTTTATTTAAAATGTGTATGCCGAAGCATTGTTCACATTCTGCTAACAAAAAAAAAAAGGGAATAGTCCGCGTAATGCGCGCAAGCTTTTGGCAAAAAAAACGCGGAACCAAACGACGTTGTTTGGCGTCTGTAGAAAGTTACTCCACGTGTACGCGTGGAAGCCGTTTCCGGCTTCTCAAAACGGCACCGTTTTGTGTCGTTCCTTATGTTGCACGCGCAATGCGCGGTAATTGTATTTTGCGAAAATTACAATTCTGCCCCTCCGTATTTTTCTGGGCGAAATTACTATAATGCCCTCGAATCAGTTTTCAACTTATTTACAGAAATGCCATTCGGGTTAAATTTAATTAATTTAAATATTTGAAAACTAATTTAAAATTATAACAAAAATAATAATAATACAAAAATGATATTGGGGAGGATATTTTTCATTAAGTTTAATATTTAAATATTAATCTAGTTAGCTAAATCATGGTTAAGTTAAGTAAATTTATTATTTATTTATTATTTAAAATGTTAATAATAAATAAAGGGGATAAATTAGCAATTACTATTTAATTCCTATTAAATAATAATTAAAGAGAGATAAAAATTTATAAATTAATTAATTATTATTTAAATATTATTAACTAATAAATAAGGATAATTAAGTAATTAATTATTATTTAATTAGCATTAAATAATGACTAAGGGAAATTAAGTTATTTAATTAATAATTTATTATTTAATTTAAATAATAAATAAGGATAAATAAATTAAATTTTAATCTTAAAAAATAATTAAATAATTAATTATTATTTAATTGACATTAAATAATAATTAAAGAGGATTAAAATTAGTAAACTATTATTTAATTTCCTTAAATTAAATAATAAGTAAGGTTAATTACTTAGTTAACTATTAGTTAATTAATATTAAATTAATGAAGGTTAAATTAAATCAATAATTATTTAATATTTAATTATTATTAAATAATAAGTAAGTATAATTAGTTACTATTTATTTTAAATAATAACTAGAGTTAATTAATTAATTTCTATTTAATCAAGATTAAATAGTAATTAAATAGAGATTGAGTTAATAAAATAAATTGAACTTAATTATGCTTTAATTAAACAATTGTAATAAGTTGTTTAAGGGTTTAATAAGTGTCCAACACTTAAGAAAAATATTTTCTAACTTATTAAATTATTAACCTAAAATGATTAAGGGTCTATAAGGTTAATAATATTGTTTTGACTAATGTAAATTATGTGTTAGTACTTATGTGATAGATAAGTATCTTAGTGAGCGTATAGTTGTGCAAATACGTCGTACTAATTATTAGACCAACTTTATTAATGTTAGGTCTTTCAAAGTAAGTTAGTTAAAGCTAGACATTTATTGTAGCTGAGCAGACAGGCAAGTTCCTTATCTCTAAACTCATTTCATTGAGCAAATTAATTATCTAAGCTTGAACTGTTATTTCCAAGCATGTTTTGAGTGATTTAATTACTTTGCAATTATGCCATATCGATATTATTGTTATTCGCACTTATTGCACTTGATATCGTACAATCATTGACTTGTACTTAATTATTGTTCTATTGTTTAAAGAAGAACTATTCAAAGTAGGTCTAAGCCATTGTTCGGCTAGACATTTATGTTAAAGCTTTTAAAAGCTATCCAAATCATTGAAGATATGGATTCTTAGACTATTATGAACACCCCTTTATTATAGGGGAGTACCCTGTATCTATTATCAGGTTCAAAAATACGGAAATTAAATGTTATGCATACACATATTGTACTGAGGCTGATCCCCTTGGGTACATATTTCTGATAGTAACCATTGAGTCAACCTGCTATTGACTCCAGTGGATATTTATAGTTCATAGTCTATTTGACTATCTTGATTTTAAAAGCAAATCATTATTCCTGCTTATATTATTCATATTGTTGAATTGTTTAGCTATTCCCTTTCATTCATGATATATTATTTCTTGTTGTTATTTAAACTTGTTGAGCAAACTAGTTGCTCACTCTTGCTATATCATGAAACCTTATTGCAGTGCAACCCGAGACTTCGGGAAATAACAAGGGTAAAGGAAAGATGAAGTGATAGACTTCGAGATGTAGTCTTGTAGTTAATCAAATTAATTGTTATGTAATATAAACCCTAAGTACTTTATTAAGGGTATTTGTGTACTTTTGTGTAAGGTTATCGTATCTTGGGACTAGTAACACCTTTTGAATGAACAACATATGTTTATTATTCTGCATTTAGTTATTGTATGTTGTTTCGAGGTGAATGTTTATATTGGATCGTGATGACCGGATCCGGGTATTTGGAACCCGAATTTGGGGGAGTCACAGGTTGGTATCAGAGCTGTAGGTTAGAAACGTTAGGATTGCGAAACCTAGGTTATAACCTTAGTAATAAACTCTTATCGAGTGCGTTGGGAGATGAATCGGGGAGATTCATCATGTGGTGTATTTTTGGAGATGGATTGAGAAAATCCATCGAGCCGAGATGTACATGATAAAATATCATTTCATTTCATCAATGAATATATTTTATTGCGGTACTAACATATGTTATTTGTGTGATTGTAGGATGACGAAGATAGGACAGTCGAGTACTGCAGTGGATGAGGTGATTTATACTGATATCCATATGGATACGCAGTAGGATGTAGGTTATGCACCCGTTGCACCTATATCCCCGGTTGAGGAGCCAGAGTCAGATCCCGAGGAGGGAGATCGAGAGGACGCTGTCTGGGGCGGAGTGATGCGACCGTACAGCGAGGAGGAGGCCGATACTGAGGATGGGGAGGATGATGAGCCAGCTGAGTATGTTGATGGCATGGACACTACCGCCAGTGACATAATTGATACTCTGACTATGGCTAATGATGAGCTAGAGGAGAGGGTTCAGCACCTAGAGACGCAGAACCAGATACACCAGCAGACTGAGGAGCAGTATAGGGACGCAGCTTACATGTTCTCTGGTGAGAACATGGAGCTAAAGGAGAAGATGGCTGAATTGCAGGCCAAAATACAGTAGTTGAAGCAGGCTGCATCTCAGCCGAGTCCAACGGTACAACAGCTAGCATTGCAAAAAAGGCAACTTAGGCAGAATGTAGATCAGCTAAACGTCAGAGAAATGCATAGTCAGACAGTTCTTTATGCCACCAGAGCTGAGCTCGACCGGGAGCGAATAGATCAGATTCAGATTCATGAGGCTTGGCGCAGGGCTACCATGAGGGTAGGCAACTTGGAGAGGGAGACTCGAGTTAGATCCACCAGGATTGACACTCTGGAGTATGCTTTGGACGTTTCCTTTGATCGTTTGAGGGACCGGGTTATGAGGTATCCTCGAGAGACGGACAGTAGTCGCCGCGTGATTAGGCGTCGTGTAGTTGATGAGTTGGTTCGGCAAGCTTACCGTCGGGCAGTTCGTTGCAGCAGGCGTTGATTGTTGTCAGTTAGTATCTTTAGTTGTATTGATAGGTAGTAGTGAGTCCCACCTTTTGTTCTATTAGGGATGTTTCAGTTGTTGTAAGCCATTATGTTTTGATGTATGCATAGTATGTCAATTAGACCCCAACTTTTGTTCTGTTAAAGGGGTTGATGGTAGTGAATCCTCACTTTTGTTCATAAAAGGATAGTCGTTATTAGGCAACTTGTGCCTTGAGCGTTTATAGAAGTATGCCACTTGTTGAGTCTGTACTAAAACATTGGTATATGAATATAAATGCAGTTATTTCCTTGTTTAAATCAAATATGCTTGATATATAGTTTTGAATTTAAATGTTAATTTGGCTAACATAATGTGTACAACTATAAGCATAAGTCTACGATTTGCTCTTTAGCAGATCATGCCTAGAGGTAGACCACGCAATCAACGTATCCCAGAGTCAGAGAGTGAGGTTGGTGATCAACCCAATCCTATGAGGATGTTTGCAGAAATGCTGGCGGAAGCCATGCAAACTAGACCCCCACCAGTGGTAGTACAACCAGCACCGCAGCCAGCGCCGCACTTGGCAAATTTTAAGGACTTCAAACTGGTTGGACCACTGGAGTTTCAGGGAACTCTAAACCCGATCGAAGCACAAACTTGGATCGAGGAAATGGAGAAGGTGTTCGAGGTCACTAGGGTGGCCGAAGGACAGAAGACTAGTTTCGCTACCTTCATGATGAAGGGGGAGGCGAACTACTGGTGGAAGGCCAACAAGGGCCGTGCGGGAGAAGGCGTCATCACCTAGGAACGCTTTAAGGTAATGTTTCTGGAAAACTACTTTCCAGAAAGCATGCAACAAGAAATGGAGGTGAAATTCCTCGATTTAAAACAGGGAAGCATGTCTGTGGCCGAATATGCGGCCAAGTTTAATGAGTTGGCAATGTTTGCAACTCATCAAGTTGATACGGAGGCTAGGAAGGCTCGGAGGTTTGAGCTGGGACTGAAGCCGTGGGTGTACCGTTCTGTGGCGGTATTAAAAATCAAGAGCTTTGCAGAGCTATTGGAAAGGGCAATCATTGCAGAAGGTGGCAGTGAGGCCCTGGCTAAATTCAACTATGAGAGGAAGAAGGGTCATGACGGGCAGAAGACGGGAAGCAGCGGAGGCAGCAATCCCAATAAAAGGAAATGGAATGAGAGCCAATCGACTAGAGGCAGCAAACCTGGGGGAGGGACTAAGAAGGTTGGTAGATGCAACAATTGTGGTAAGAACCACACGGACGAATGCTTGAAAGGAAAAAGTGTTTGCTATAGCTGCGGGCAAACGGGACACATGACTCCACAATGCCCGAAAAAGATGAAGGGAGTATGTTTTTCCTGTGGAACAATCGATCATCATGCCAAGGACTGCCCAAAGAGGAAGTGAGACGCTGGGAGTGGCAACAGAGGCAACAACAACAACAACAACAACAAGCTGAACATTGGAGGGCCAGCCAGTCAGGCCAACCGACCCACAACGCGCACCTTCAACATGACTGTGCAGGATGCAGTCAACTCCAAGGACGTGGTGTCAGGTATCATCCCGATCAATGATACTAATGCATATGTATTGTTTGATTCGGGTGCTACCTGCTCATTTGTTTCTGAAGATTTTGCTAAGAGATTAGATTTACCTTAAGAAAAGCTAGAACACCCTATGAACGTAGAAGTAGCAAACAAAGGAATCATTCCCGTAGACTACATTCATAGGAACTGTTGTGCTGAATTACGAGGGTTTAGACTTAACGTAGATTTGATACCGATTCGTCTGGGGGAGTTTGATATAATCCTAGGGATGGATTGGCTATCGAGTCATGGAGCGGTTATTGACTGTAAGAAGAAGTGTGTGCACTTAAAGACTCCGAATAGGTCCAAAGTTATATTTTACGGTAGTAAATCACCGAGACAATCAAGTTGTCTAACGATGATGCAAGCACGAAAGTTGCTCAGGAAAGGGTGCGTAGGTTATTTGGCTCATGTGGTCGATACTCGACGTGTCGAGGGCGAACTGAGTCAGATACCTGTTGTACGAGAATTCGTTGATGTTTTCCCAGATGAGATTCCTGGGTTACCGCCGGACAGAGAAGTGGAGTTTGTTATTGATTTGGTACCGGGGACCGCACCGTTATCGAAGGCGCCGTATCGTATGGCAAAAATGAAAGAATTGATGGTTCAGCTGCAGGAACTGTTAGATAAAGGTTACATCAGACCAAGCGTGTCACCATGGGGAGCACCGGTTCTGTTTGTAAAGAAGAAGGATGGTTCAATGAGGCTTTGTATTGATTACCGAGAGTTAAACAAGGTCACCATTAAGAATAGGTATCCGCTACCCAGAATTGATGATCTATTTGATCAACTTAAGGGGGCGTAATACTTTTCGAAGATAGATTTGAGGACGGGTTATCATCAACTGAAGGTGAGGGAGGAGGATATCCCGAAAACGGCATTCAGAACTCGTTATGGTCATTTCGAGTTTCTAGTGATGTCATTTGGACTGACGAATGCACCAGCGGTATTCATGGATATGATGAACAGAGTGTTCAAGCAGTACTTGGACAAGTTCGTGGTCGTATTCATTGATGACATATTGGTGTATTCGAAGACGGAGGAAGAACATGCAAAACACTTATGGATCGCATTGGAGGCTTTGAGAAGGGAGAAGTTGTACGCCAAGTTTTCGAAGTGTGAATTTTGGTTGCAAAGGGTGCAGTTTCTAGGTCATGTTATCGACAAGGATGGTGTTTCGATGGATCCAACGAAGGTGGAGGCAGTTATCAATTGGGAACAACCGAAGACGCCGACTAAGATCAGGAGTTTCTTAGGGTTAGCGGGGTATTATCGGAGATTTATTCAGGATTTTTCAAAGATAGCATCACCGTTGACCAATCTTACCCGAAAGACTGTGAAGTTTGTTTGGTCGGAAAAGTGCGAGTAAATTTTTATGGAGCTGAAGAAGAGGTTGAGTCAGGCACCAGTGTTGGCTTTACCGGATGACACGGGAGGGTTCGTAGTGTACAGTGATGCTTCACACAAGGGTCTTGGTTGTGTGCTAATGCAACACGGCAAGGTCATTGCGTATGCGTCACGACAATTAAAGGATTATGAGAAGGGTTACCCGACTCATGACCTGGAGTTAGAAGCGGTAGTTTTCTCCTTAAAGATTTGGAGTCACTACCTGTATGGCGAGAAGTGTGAGATATATACAGACCACAAAAGTCTGAAATATATCTTCACTTAGAAGGAGTTGAATATGAGGCAGCGCCGATGGTTAGAATTGATCAAAGATTACGACTGTGAGATTCTGTACCATCCGGGCAAGGCCAATGTAGTAGCAGATGCCTTGAGCAGAAAAGGCAGGGAGAAGTTGCTGAAGCTAACAATTCAGGAAGAGTTGGTGAGAGATTTTGAACGTTTAGAGTTGGAGATCAAATATCTGATGGAGCCAGACGAGAAGTTATTTATAGTAACAGCAAGCCCGACCTTATTAGACAAGATCAAAGAGGCTCAGGAAAAGGATGGAGATTGTGATAGTATTAAGAAGCGACTTGCTGAAGGCGAGGAGCTTAAGTACAAGATTGATAGCACAGGGTTGCTAAGGTTCGAAGGGAGAGTTTGGGTACTGTTAGATCCGGAGCTTCGGGAAGAGATTTTTCAGGAAGCTCACAGTACAAGGTACTCAGTACATCCCGGGAGCACGAAGATGTATCAGGATTTAAAGCAATAATTTTGGTGGCCGAATATGAAGAGGGAAGTGGCAGAATGTGTCAGTCGATGTCTGACAGCGGCCGAGCGGACTGCTTCAACCACTAGAGATTCCGGAGTGGAAGTGAGAACACATCACAATGGACTTTGTGGTGGGTTTGCCACCGACACATAAAGGTTTGGACGCCATCTGGGTAATAGTGGATCGTCTAACCAAGTAAGCTCATTTTCTACCTATCAGAATACGGTACAATCTGGAGCAGTTAGTCAAGCTCTATGTGAAGGAGATAGTGTCACGACATGGAGTGCCGGTATCGATTGTGTCCGACAGAGATCCGCGCTTCACGTCAAATTTCTGGAGAAGTCTGCAAGTAAGGATGGGAACATAGTTGAGGTTAAGCACAGCGTACCATCCTCAAACTGACGACCAGAGCGAGCGAACGATTCAGACTCTGGAGGATATGCTCCGAGCGGTCGTAATGGACCTACAGGGCAGTTGGGATGACCATTTGCCAGTAGTGAAGTTCGCTTACAACAACAGCTATCACGCTAGTATCGGCATGCCACCGTACGAAGCGCTCTATGGAAGAAAGTGTCGAACACCGTTGTGTTGGGATGAGGTTGGTGAGTGAAGACTGCTTGGACTTGAAATGGTACAGCAGACTGCAGATACAGTACAACTTATCAGAAATCGACTAGTAGCAGCTCAAGATCGTCAAAAGAAGTACGCGGATTTACATCGCCAAAAGCGGGACTTCGACGTGGGCAGTTTCGTATTTCTGAAGGTATCTCTCTGGAAGGGGAATGTCCGTTTTGGTAAAAAAGGCAAGTTGAGCCCTAGGTTCATAGGACCGTTTGAAATCTTGAGGCGAGTCGGTGAAGTGGCGTACGAGGAAGCATTACCTCCTGAACTGGAGCACATTCACAACGTGTTTCATGTGTCAGTGTTGAGGCCGTATAAACCGAACTACAAACACGTTATCTCCTATGAACCAATTCAAGTCGAGAAGGACTTATCATATGAAGAAGTTCCTGTTCAGATACTCGATAGGAAGGAACAGAAGCTGAGAAATAAGATAATTCATTCGGTTAAAGTACTTTGGAGGAATCACGCAATTGAAGAAGCTACGTGGGAACTAGAGGAGGAAATGAGGGAAAATTACCCGTTTTTATTTGAGTAACCTTATTTTACAATTCCGATGAAGGAATTTTTATAGGGGGGGGGGGGAGAATGTAATGTCCTAGAATTTTCATGTCATTATTAATTAAATTATTAATTTAATTTCTAACGAGTTAGTTTTACGAGATTATTTAAATCTTTTTATGTGATTAATTAATTACGTAACTAAGTGATTATGTAATTAATTACTAGAATTAATTAAAGGGGGTTACTAATATGTTTTTAAATTAGTAAACAAACCCTAATGTTTTAATATCAAAATAATTGATAAGTTTCCTATTAATTAAATATTTAATTAAATTGAATATAATGAGTTAATTAAATATAATAAATTAATTAATATGATTATTAATTAATGTAAATAATGTGAAATATTAATAATAATATTTATTAGTCCATTTAGTAATTTAATACTTATGGGTTAGAATATTTAATTATTTATTCAATCTAATTATTTATTTAATCATGGATTGAATAATTAATGTGTAAATTATTAAATTAGCCCAACATGGGTCAATTAGTAGCCCAAGTGGAGAATAATAAAATTTGACAAATTAGTAGCCCAAACAATTTAATAAAAGCTCAATTGGTATTTTAAATAAAGCCCAATAATTGACCCACTTGAAAATTACTTTATATAACTATTTATTTATTAATGTAAAATGGAAATGACAATTTTTTTGGGACAAATGATAGTCCATCAGCCGACCATGTTGGGAGAAGAGAGAGAAAAAATTGATTTTTGTTTTATTTTAGTTTATTTTTTAATTATTTAATAAAATGATTGCTTGTTTTAATTTTTCAAGTACATGGACCATTCCTCTTTTCACCTAATGTGTCATTTAACCCATTCATTGTGTAAGTTGTCATCTAGGGGCATGATGACTCATAGAGACAATTATGTGTTATGTGTATCTATTAGTTTTTTCAAGTATACTTGAAATGGTAGATACACTTCATTTTATTTTTCAAGCAAAAGAGAGCTAGAGAGAGTTGAGAAAAAGCTTTAAGTGAGGGAATAATATTTGAGAAATCAAGGAAGAAGAAGAAATCCTAAGTTAGTTCATGCCATCCTCATTCACAACATATTTTGGAAAGAAGAGGAGAATAACTATCAAAACAAGGTAATTAGTTTTAAACCCTAATCTTGTTATTCCTTCAAGTTTATGGTATAAATATTAGTATAATAATTTTTATGATTAATATCATGCTATGTATGTTTATAAAGTTGATCATGTGTTTAACTTATGTTTTATGAGTTTTAATGATGAAAAACATGTATTTGGTGGTGTGAAAATAAATCTCAAAATAATGATAAAAAATAAAATTTGATAATATTTAGATTTAATGTTCTAATATTATAGAACATCAAATCATGAGAAAAACAAAGTTTGAATCACTTAAAATGGAGTTATATACAAAAAGTTATGATTTATGGTAGTTTATGTGATGTAAATTTTTTTATAAAAAAAGAATGACATTAAATAATGAAAAATTAAATTTTCATGTTATAAATTGACATTAAGTTATTGGTAATTTTTTTAGATTTTTATTGAAGAGTTAAAGCTTACTTGATGGTATATTTTTATTTAAAATGTGTATGTCGGAGCACTGTTCACATTCTGCTAAAGGGAAAAAAAAAAGGGAACAGTCCGCGCAATGCGCGCAAGCTTTTGGCAAAAAAAACGCGGAGCCAAACGACGTTGATTGGCGTCTGTAGAAAGTTACTACGCGCGTACGCGCGGAAGCCCTTTCCGGATTCTCAAAACGGCACCGTTTTGGGCCGTTCCTTATGCTGCACGCGCAATGCGCGGTAATCGTATTTTGCGGAAATTACAATTCTGCCCCTCCGTGTTTTTCTGGGCAAAATTACTATTCTGCCCTCGAATCAATTTTCAACTTATTTACAGAAATGCCATTCGGGTTAAATTTAATTAATATAAATATTTAAAAACTAATTTAAAATTATAACAAAAATAATAATAATACAAAAATGATATTGGGGAGGATATTTTTCATTAAGTTTAATATTTAAATATTTTAAATATTAATCTAGTTAGCTAAATCGTGGTTAAGTTAAATAAATTTATTATTTATTTATTATTTAAAATGTTAATAATAAATAAAGGGGATAAATTAGCAATTATTATTTAATTCCTATTAAATAATAATTAAAGAGAGATAAAAATTTATAAATTAATTATTTATTATTTAAATATTATTAACTAATAAATAAGGATAATTAAGTAATTAATTATTATTTAATTAGCATTAAATAATGACTAAGGGAAATTAAGTTATTTAATTAATAATTTATTATTTAATTTAAATAATAAATAAGGATAAATAAATTAAATTTTAATCTTAAACAATAATTAAAATTAATTAAATAATTAATTATTATTTAATTGACATTAAATAATAATTAAAGAGGATTAAAATTAGTAAACTATTATTTAATTTTCTTAAATTAAATAATAAGTAAGGTTAATTACTTAGTTAACTATTAGTTAATTAATATTAAATTAAAGAAGGTTAAAATTAAATCAATAATTATTTAATATTTAATTATTATTAAATAATAAGTAAGTATAATTAGTTACTATTTATTTTAAATAATAACTAGAGTTAATTAATTAATTTCTATTTAATCAAGATTAAATAGAGATTGAGTTAATAAAATAAATTGAACTTAATTATGCTTTAATTAAACAATTGTAATAAGTTGTTTAAGGGTTTAATAAGTGTCCAACACTTAAGAAAAATATTTTCTAACTTATTAAATTATTAACCTAAAATGATTAAGGGTCTATAAGGTTAATAATATTGTTTTGACTAATGTAAATTATGTGTTAGTACTTATGTGATAGATAAGTATCTTAGTGAGCGTATAGTTGTGCAAATACGTCGTACTAATTATTATACCAACTTTATTAATGTTAGGTCTTTCAAAGTAAGTTAGTTAAAGCTAGACATTTATTGTAGCTGAGCAGACAGGCAAGTTCCTTATCTCTAAACTCATTTCATTGAGCAAATTAATTATCTAAGCTTGAACTGTTATTTTCAAATATGCTTTGAGTGGTTTAATTACTTTGCAATTATGCCACATCGATATTATTGTTATTCGCACTTATTGCACTGATATCGTATAGTCATTGATTTGTACTTAATTATTGTTCTATTGTTTAAAGAACTATTCAAAGTAGGTCTAAGCCATTGTTCGGCTAGACATTTATGTTAAAGATTTTAAAAGCTATCCAAATCATTGAAGATGCGGATTCTTAGACTATTATGAACACCTTTTTATTATAGGGGAGTACCCTGTATCTAATATCAAGTACAAAAATACGGAAATTAAATGTTATGCATACACATATTGTACTGAGACTGATCCCCTCGGGTACATATTTCTGGTAGTAACCATTGGGTCAACCTGCTATTGAGTCCAGTGGATATTTATAGTTCATAGTCTATTTGACTATCTTGATTTTAAAAGCAAATCATTATTCCTGCTTATATTATTCATATTGTTGAATTGTTCAGCTATTCCCTTTCATTCATGATATATTATTTCTTGTTGTTATTTAAACTTGTTGAGCAAACTAGTTGCTCACTCTTGCTATATCATGAAACCTTATTACAGTGCAACCCGAGACTTCAGGAAAGAACAAGGGTAAAGGAAAGATGAAGTGATACACTTCGAGATGCAGCATTGTAGTTAATTAAATTAATTGTTATGTAATATAAACCCTAAGTACTTTATTAAGGGTATTTGTGTACTTTTGTATAAGGTTATCGTATCTTGGGACTAGTAACACATTTTGAATGAACAACATATGTTTATTATTCCGCATTTAGTTATTGTATGTTGTTTAGAGGTGAATGTTTGTATTGGATCGTGATGACCGGATCCGGGTATTTGGAACCCGAATTTGGGGGCGTCACAAAGTGTCTTATAAATCATGGCTTAAAATATATATCCATGTAGAATGGTACAGTTGAAGAGGTCAAGAAGATAGTTACCACATTGAATGAAGTTGAAGTGCCTTCTGAAGATGTTGTTGGTGAGTTAATTAGCAATTAGTCCAGCATCTCTGCTTTAAAATAACTAGTTAAGGTAGTTACGAGATTTTAGGCATTTCCGCTTGTTTGCCTGATGTTGGCTCTTTTAATTGTTTAGGTAAACTGTATAGCGAGTCAAATAATAAAAACAGTTTCGCTAGTCCGGCTAATACTAAAAACTATCCAAGTGATTATTTGGACTAAAACTATATTCATCTTGGTTCTGGAACACTTCATGAAGCATCGATTAATCTTTTTGAACTTTGACATTGGATTTTTTTGTCATTAACTAGTTAGATATAAAAAAAATACACATATGACCCTTCACTGGTGAGAGAGTTTGATCGTGTATGCGTGCGTGAGTGTGTGTGTGTGTGTGAGAGAGAGAGAGAGAGAGAGAGAGCTTGTACGTAAATTTAGATCATTCTCTCAATAAAAGTTGATTTTTACTGAAATCTTAGCAAAGTTATAATCTTATCACCATTTTCAGGAAAAAGTACAGCGGTTATACATCTTATTTTCATTTTAAAACAAAGAGCCCTATACTTGAATCAATATAAATAAATAAAATAACTAACTCAATTTGTAGACATTCGAGTTAGGAACTCTGCATCATTCAACGAAAAATAACAAAACCAAATAGATTAGAACACGAAACCCCAAAGAAAGACCTTTTTTCTAATAGAACCCTAAGTTGGTCAACATATTGACATAACGGAAAACCAGAAGAACCAAATAAACTGATCCGCAGCAAACACGTAGTTTATTTGAGTGAATATTTAGTTTAAAATAGGAGAGTCCTGTACCCAGAATCAAAAGGCATATAAATATACAATGTGTACCCTAAATTAAAGGTAGTATTATGGTAAATGGTGAAGTTAAAGGGAAAAAGGGAAACATGAGGATCGAGATTGCCAACATAGGCAGTGGTGTCTTGGTTCCTCTCAGCGGAGTGCTGACCTAGCAGGTTAGCTCCCACTCCCGGAGCTATCCTAGTCGTCATCCTTTTCCTCTACTTAAGATTCAACTTGGAGTGTACTAAAACTGTTCGGGGTTTGGGCAGCCAGCGAAGAAAGACATCCAATAAATAGTAACTCTGTCCCTCTTTTCGTCTTTTTGGACATTAATTAGCTGCTACTGGCTCTTGTTAGTAATATTATCATTGCGGATTTGTTAAAGTAATTCTTAAAATTTTATTTCCTCGAATTAAAAAAGAGAGTCCTATAACTTTTTGTTTTGAATAATCTACTTTGTTTATAAAAACATTTATCTAAATTATTATTACGTATGAGACATCTAAACATAATTATTTTTAGCAATTGTTTATAAACTTTTTAAAAAGAAAATCAGAACATGCGTTTGGACGTTATTTTCATTTTTCGTTTGGCCGACATATTTTTTAATGTTTTTTTCTCCAGAATATTCAATAATAGGTCTAATAAATTATAACACAGATATATTATGAAATGTTAACACATTACATATGGTTGTTCAATTTGAATTAAGGAAGCAATATCATGGATAAGAGGTGGATGGAATTACCAAGATATTCTAAAGAATATCTTATAGGGATAGAAAGATTTATGGATTTGGTTTCGAAAAAGTGGGCATGGAAGCGGGAAAAAATCCTTGTCCATGTAAGAATTGTGTGAATGGCCAATACTAGATTCGAGCTACTATTCGAGAACATTTGATTTGTGATGGATTTATGTTTGGCTACACAAATTGGGTGCATCAAGGGGAAGATGAGATTGTTAGGGATGATCACATTAATGATGAAAGAGGAAACAAAGAGGACCAGCCGAGCCACTTGAGGAAGGAGGAAGAGAAGAGTTTGATGCCATCTACATTCATCTCATACCTAGGAAGAAGAAGAAAAAGAGCAATAAAGCCCAAGAGGTATAAAAACAAACCTTAAAACCCTAATCTTGGTCTTATTTTAATTTTTATGGTAAAAATGTTTTCATTAAGATCTTTATGCTTAGAATCATGTTAGACATGTTTATATAGGTTAACATGTATTTAGTTGTGTATTAGTATGAGATTATGTCCAAAAAAATTGGAAGAAAGCTCAAAAACACTCTTATCCAAAAATTAAATCTGAACAGCCTGCTCCCGGAATTACTGTTCCCGATCGGAAAATTAGATTTTTGATCTGTCAATTTTTTTAGATAGATCTTGAAGTTATGTAAATTCTTAAACTTGAATGACTAAAGTCCTAGTTAAAATGAATTAGTTATGATTTTTCTACTAAAACACTCCACTGTCAAAAATTTTGCATGAGCAGTCCACTTTACAACCATTTTTAGTGACCGAATCTTATCCAAAAAGGGTACTGAGCACAGAAAATTGTAGTTCGGGAAGTCATGATTCCATCGATATAAAGTAGAGTTCTATAACTCAAGTTATTAAGGTTTTAGTGAAGGACCCCAAAACTTGGCAGATTTGAAAAAAAAATCCTAAAACCTACTGCCGGTTTTTTTTTCGGTGAATCGGCCGGAGCATTCCGGCGGGTGGTTCACGCATTTTTCGACCGGTTCCGGTGACGACCCAAACTAGAAAGTTGCTTGGAATTTCGTGTACTAAATTATTTATGTGCTAATAGTTTCCTTTATTTAAATAATGATTACAGTTAAGTAAAGTTGATAACATAATTATTTATTATTTTATTTAATTAAGAGTAAATAATAGATCAAGATAATTACTTAATTACTTAATAATTATTTAATTAATATTAATTAATAATTAAAGAAGGAGTTAGTAATAAAATTAATTATTTATTAAAGATTAGATATTAAGTAAGGATTTAATTAATTATTATTTAATTAATATTAAATAATAATTAAAAAAGATTAAAAGTTTACAATTAATTATTTATTATTTAATTAAAGATTAGATAATAAGTAAGGAAAGTTAATTAATTAATTATTAAGGGAGGAGTTAATCAATAAAACTAATTACTTATTATTTAATTAAATAATAAGTAAGGACAAGTAATGTAATTAATTTTTTTTATTTAATTAACATCAAATAACAATTAAAGAAGGTTATTAAAAATAAGTTAATTGTTTATCATTTAATAATTGATTAGTGATAAATAAAGGAAACTATTAGCACATAAATAATTTAGTTTTGTGCAACGACAATTAAAGATAATTATCATTTATTATTATAAGGAGGTATTAAAACAATTTTAATAAATTGTTTAGCACTTAATTAATCATAATGATGTCTATTTAAAGTGTTATTTAATAATTAAATAACATTATAAGTTATTACTAATTGATAGTAAGTGTTTAAAATATTATCAAATGCGGGTAATATTTTGACAAATCATCGAGTTAAATGATGTGATTAAGTTAAACAAAGGGTATGGTCCATTAGTGACTAATTAGTTGTTCAACCTAAACAGAAATAAGGTCCAACCATTAATGCAGTGACATTAATAAATATCAGAACTGTATAGTTTTGTACCAAAGATTTACGGTGTTGAATATGAAACACTGAGTCAAGTCAACGAGAGACTAAAATATGAAAGTACCCCTATTGATTTAAAAGAGAACGATAAGAAGAAATAAATATCTTTAAAGATTTAGTATTGAGTCAAACTTTGACTGATATTATGCACCATTGATCTCACATACCGTGTAGGAAATGCAAGGAATGTGAAAGATTAGCGTAAGCTGGTTATGCAAGTCCAGACAAGTTGTTTAGAACGTGTTGCATTATGTGCCTGATTTAGAATACTATAAAATTATTATGTGTGCATATGTTATTATGTGCAATAATGTGATAATGTGTTTTTGTGATACAAATTGAAATAAACTATTGATATATAGTAGATGATTAAGTTGATTGCTCTATATATATTGAACTGTATGAAATTGTAAATGACATGCATGAATAACATGAATCATTGAGTAAATGCAAAGCACGATATGTATGAGATATGTAGTCATTGTAAGCATGAGATGCATGAAGCATGATGAAATATGTTTATGCGTTAT
Source organism: Hedera helix (assembly GCA_947179155.2). NCBI lineage: Eukaryota > Viridiplantae > Streptophyta > Magnoliopsida > Apiales > Araliaceae > Hedera > Hedera helix. The sequence goes on from OX359286.1 coordinate 2,627,448, forward strand.
GTGAAACTGTTAGACTTGCTGAGTCGTCGTGCTCACTGTTGCTTAAAATAAAACATTACAGAGCAGCTTAGGAAAGAGGATTACTCTGGTAGAGGCAAATGAAGATTGACTAACGAGTCATCAAGATTGAAGTGTAGGTGCCTTTATAGTAAAACTTGCGATAGATTAAATTACCTTCCTTGTGTAATATTTACAATTAGGTAATGTTTTAATGTGCTACAGAATATCAAACCTAAATGTTGAAAGAACATGTATAGATTATTTAAGATCGTTTGCACAAGTTGTCCTTTATGTATAAGGATAATAGATGGGGCAATTGAGTCACTATACATATGATCTCAAAGTTGTAATAACATGTTTAAAGATTGCGATTCTAGAATGAAATAGAGTTGAAGGTTGTATTCAAACGTACCGTTTGTATTTATTTAATGTTTAATACCAAGATTATAGTAATAATTATATTAACTTATTGTTTATGAGTTTAATATAATTAGTTTAAACTCAGGATTGAAGTTACTTTTAACGGATCAGATCCGGGGTTAAAGTAGTTTGGATTTGGGGTCGTTACAGTTGAAGTCTTGGAATTTGAACCGCTATGTTTTATATTATAGATTTGTATTGAGAACAAAATAACATTGATATGCAATGGAATTATCATTCATGGAGATGTAGTGACTATGTATGTATTAATTACCTAGGATAATGAATACTGGAATTATCATCCCATACAACGAACAAATCTGACTAGTATCTTCATACACTCTTGATTTGTGGAGTATAGATCTACCTCCTTACCATATTTCTGACAAGTTTGTAAAAGTTTCCCATCGTATTATGTGGTAAACTAACATAAAAGTAAATAAAAAACTACAGTTACTCGACCACAATATAACCAATAGAAAATGGAAAGATCAAATCAGAAAATCAGCAGAGTTATATATAATGATTTAGACATTCATATGGTTAATAGAAGCATATGGTCACAGGAGAATTAATAAGTACATCTAAAAGAACTCACATGACAAAAAGAATTTCATTTGTGTAATGCCATTGAACTGATTTAAGCTAATTAATAGCTTATAAGAAAAAAGTTACCATAAAAAAATGTCGTCATCTTAGAAATACTTTTGGAAAAACAAAAGTTAAGGGAAAAATAACTTTAATTGGAAAAGAACATGAATTTGTTTCTCAGACAATTTTGGTCCATGTATGTGGATTGGAACACTTTGGTTTTGAATTTAAGATCGATATTGGGTAGGAAAAATATAGATAGGAAAATTGAGACCTAAGCTAAGTTCTGAAATTTCACTCCTTTGTTTTTTTGTTTCTTTTAGTAATTTGTACTTTTACTTTTAAAATTTATGCTCACAAAAAGGGAGATTCCTACATAGTGTGTCAACTTCTCCAGCCATTGCTATTGTCTTAATTAGGTAGCAATAATAACCAAAAGCAATTTTTCATATACAGTATATACATCAAAATGAAACTACAAATAATTTGATATCTATTAGGAAAATGCTATCGTAGGTTTTTGGTGGTCAGCTAGCACAATGTTTACTAAAAGCATTTTATAATAAACGACTCAGCAAAGACCAAGAGGTTACAAGAAAGTTCAACTTTGACACAAGAACAATTGAAACATTTAGTGTGAAGGTAATTTTTTCAACAAGAAGTCCCTTCCCCATTGTGAGTCCATGTATAAAATTAGGGTTTACATTTGACCTAATAAATTAAATGAACTAAACTGAACAAATCGAAAATAAACGAATAACGAATAACTAATAACGAACAATGAACGAACGAATAAAGATTTGAAAAGATGTAATCTGAGGAGTGTCATCATGAGTCCCGAGGCAGAAGGCTCGTGGGGGCATCTCATATTAGGAATCGATTAAGGGATTGGATTGGTGGTTAGAAGAATTGGATGATTTGGGCATTATCCGGGTAACCAGAGATATTCTAGAAATTTCCCTTTTACTAAGGGTATTTCTGGAATCCTCCCCAGGGTCACATGCATGGCACATGACCCTAAGCTAGGAATTCTATAAATAGCTCCCCTCATTTGATGATGAGGGGGACTTTTGGAGCTTTAACTATTGGGAGGATTCTCTCTCCGAACGCAAGGGAGTTTGAAGGATTCTCTAGAGGCGTGAATAACTCTGAATCAAGTTTTTGGCTTGGGACACTTATGACTACACTTGGACCCCTGAGCCTAACTTGGATTCACTTTAGATCCCCAAACACCTGACACGGCTTTTGGACACTAGCGACTATGCTAGGATCCCGAGAGTTATGCCACGTGTTACTCGAATAGTTGCTCATCGGTTCTTCTTCCCTTTGCAATTCGTTGATCGGTTCCATATTCTTTGCGGATTTTCATCCTCCACCATTATTACGAACCTTAACCCTATCAAGGTATGAGATTTTCTTGCCTACATTCTTTTGGCGACTCTGCTAGAGAGGTGTACAGTTTGTGAAGAGTATGCCTACAACTAAAAGTGGGAGAACAACCAATAGGATCAGATCTCATTACCGAGGGCAACCACTAAAGAATGGATCTAATGAGGTCTCACCAATAAAAATCATCGAAAACAAGTTCTCTTTACTTTTCGATTTCTCAAAGTGACGAAAACTAGGGGCAAGATGGCTTCATATTTCTTACTTTTAATATCAAGGGAAGTACACTATACCATTCATTAAAATTTTATTCATTTATTTATAGATTTTATTTATATGCGAAATTAATTTATTCGCATTAAAGTATTTATTTATGAAGGTTGCGATTTTAAGACAATAATTACAGACCTTGTAAGAAAATCATCGAGTCAGCCCAGTCGACGAAAATAATAGAGCCAGACGTGAGCATCAAGACCAGTTGTATGATCTGAATTATCGTCCTTCCGATCGAACCGATCCAACCCACCCTATTCCAGAACTAAGTAGTGTTGCTGGACAGGCACCACAAGATCGAGCTCTCCTCCATCAGTACATTCTACACCCTTTTTAGACCAACCATGGGACTCTGATAGCCTCCGGTTCAAGTTCATGATTGGCGGAACCCATTATAGCCCTGAGGAAGATTTTTAGTCCAATCACAAAATCCATGCCGTGATCGGAGTCCGTAACTGCCTTTTCTCTTGATCTGGATTCAGTTATGGAGCAGTTTTCTGCTGTGCGTAAGGGATATACCTCCTCTCTTGTCCTTCGTTGCTTTGTGTTCTATCCTGGGAATTCTAAGAGGATGAGAGTAAGAAAGGGGGTAGGTTAATTTTGTTTCTGTCAGCTGATCAACAACACACAGGAATTTCACTTCATTGCAAACAATGGTGCAAGATATTGTTGGTTCATTATTGATGGGCTTTGAGAAGTGGGTTCTTTAAGCACAATTTGGTGGAATTATTCTGAAGATGCCTATAGATTCTCAAGCTGGTCTCGGTTCAGAGGAGGTTTGTAACACCCCCTTCCTGACTAGTGGAAAGGGAGGCTATGCACAAAAGAACTCTAAGCAAAATGTCAAAACAAAAAGAAACTCTCTTCACACTTGCCCTTGAATCCCCTTGCAAACCCTGCCGGAAGAAAAACACAACAAAATGCCCAGTGCGAATAAAAAGTGCAACAATAAGAACTGAAATTGAATAACAAAATCAACTGAACTAAACTGAGATTAACAAAATCAACTAACCTGAATTACATAATCTTACTGAACTGAACTGAATAATATAATCTGCTAAATTAAACTAATCTACTGAACTGAACTGATCTACTAAACTGAACTGATCTACTGAACTGAAACTGATCCACTGAACTGAACTAATTTACTAAACAACATAAAAGGCTGAATTGAATGGTTGTGATTATTTCATACCGAGCTCAAAACAAAACAGAAATATACCTCACAAAGACAAAGTCAAAATACTCTCACACAGGCAGGTACACATTGGACTGTAGATCCAAATGCATACAAAATTGAAAAGGTGTGCTCGGCACTACGAATAACACCAGATCGCATAACAGAACATAACAAAATGCTAAGGCCGACCCATACGCCTCCCATAACAAAACACCAAATGTCCACCGAAATACAAAATGGAGACACCGTGGACTGATCACACCGCCACGGAAGGTGTCATGCCTTAGTGCCCAGAGACATGTCTATGGTACCCCCACATGTGGTTATAGCTCAAGTATACTCTACGATACTTTCTAACAAAAATATTATCTCACAACGAATGCGACACAATATCACAAAAGGGGTTCTAATACGCACATGTTAAACTGAAACAAATCGACACAAAGTCTCCCAAATATACTAGTATGTACGTTTCTACATAATCAAAATAAATACTAGACATGCTTAATAAGTCTAAAGAGTACAAGATAAGTTGCGAATATCTAAAATCAAACCAAACTATCATATGCATTTGAATATGAACAATATATCGAGATAATATCCAAATTCTAATGAGAAACAAAACAAACAAATCACAATCAAATGATTATCGTTGAAGGAGTACGAAATCCGTACCTGGAATAAGTAATGTAATACACGAAATTATATTGCAAAACTGACTCGTTAAATTCCCTCCATCAGAACTAATTAAAAATAATAAAATAATTGATAAATAAATAGTTAATCAATTGATTAAGTTTTACACATTTTCTTTCTCTAAGGCGGATCTGAAATCCTTCTGTTCTATACAAAATTCTACCTAAAGTTATACAAAGATAAATATTCTAATCATGATAACGTGTATATTAATAAATAATAGTATTCTTGTTCATTCCAAAATACATATAAGTGTATTCACAAAAATATTCTTTCCATTTTTTATTTATATTACAAACAAACAAATATATATATATATATTTTATTATTATTATTATTATTATTATTATTATTATTATTATTATTATTATTGTTATCATCATCATCATTATTATTATTATTTTCTGTCAAAATTTTAAAGTTACAAAAATACTAATTTAATATTCCAAAAATGCTAATTACTAACAAAGATATACCAAAATATATTAACTAACAAACTAAATAGCATACAAAAATTAAAACTACAAAATTAAAACTAATATAGAAAATTAAATAATTACACAAAGAAAGAAGAAGAGACATACCCAAAATTATGAGGTTCGCAGTCCGCCCACGTCCTCGAGACCAAAAAATTTAACTAGGGAAGTCCTTACTAAAAAGGTCATCACCCAAAAAGTTCCTCACATAAATAGGAGATACTTAATGTTTAGTGAAAAAAATCAAAGGAGGTAAAGTTATAAAAATAGGTGAAGGAAGGAAACTAAGTTACAAGGTTGGGCGATGTGGAATTTTTAAAACAACCGGGTATTACAAGGTTTATATTTTAGGTGTCCTAAAGATTTGGTTATGTGATAAAGGAAAAAAATAGTACATAAATAAATAATCCGAAGCCATTATAAGCGCACTCCGTATTAATTTACTTTTTAAGGCCCTAATAAGCCAACAAATTTACTTCACAAATATGATTTATACTTATATAATATATGTATAATATTACACTTGCAAGCAGTTAAGCATCACATGACTATTGCCATATTTACCGAATCATTTCAAATTAACCATTCCATGTTTACCGAATCATTCCATATTTAATATATTTACCAAATCATTACATATTTTAATATATCTAATATATTTACCGAATCATTCCATATTTTAAGCTTTAATGCCTATAAAAGTCATTCTATATTCAAAAAGGATTTCTACCCCCACATATTCCTTCTTCCCTTCACAAAAAGTTTCTCACGGACCAAACTCTGATAAAGGATTCTTATTCTTTTTATATAATAATGAGGGACTTGCTAAAAAAAAACAAAAAAAATTAAATTTGCAGGGTTCGATGGTTAATTAAGGTCCTCCAAATTACTTTCCTATTTAAACAAACAAACATTCATTCCCCTAAATTTAAAAATAAAAAATAAAATAATGAGAGATGTTTTTGTTTTTTTTTAAAAAAAGGATGAATAATGAGAGCTTTGTTTGTTTCTTCTATGACACAGGGATATTTTTTTAATTCTCTATACAAAATGTTTCCACTCGTGGGCTCCAATAGAAGCACTGTCATTGGGTCACCCCACTTTAATAAGGCCTAGGCCTAAATCATATAAAAAGATAAAAACTGAAAGTAGACTTTCGCGAAGTAAGTTTTGGTATTGTAGGCGTGACTGCGCAATTACTAAATATTTTTCTCAACCTTTTACCCTTTATATTAATACATACATATAATCCAATGGACTGATATTCATCTTTTATTGGTATTTTCTCATTAAAGAAAAGACATGGTCGCAGCAACAGAAACGGTTTAGCACAACTAACACATGAAATTGGAAATCATCTTTGCACTGCAGAAATTGATACAGTAGTACTGCAAGCACAAGGAGTCCTAAGTTTTTGGAATTGGACGAAGTGGAGCGAGTCTTCAGCCGATTCGACGCCAATGGTGATGGAAAGATCTCCGCCGCTTATGATCCTAGTACCATCAACATCAAATTCAGGCCAGCCTAACCGATGACCAGCCAGGTGTTCAGCTGTAGCGAGGTGGCGCTAGTGGTGTCAGAAATCGATGACCCATCACTTCTGAACACAACCCTTCATCGTATCTGCCATTCTAATGCAAATTACGGTGCTGCTGGTCAGAAAGTTTATGGCGGCGATCCTTTCGATGAAGAAGTATAGATTAACGGGTCAGAACTTCACCTCGAACCTAGGACTTCCTTCCTCAAGTGCCTCCCTATCATGGACTAAACATATTGTTTCGGGGTACGGTTTCACATCAAGGTTGTGGATGGATTATCTCGGCTTGACGGTCGGCGGGACATTGTCTAACACTAGCATCAGCAGGCAGGCATTCCATTACGGTCCACAAAAGTTTAATGTAACGGAATAGGAGGTGGTAACGTGAAGAGGTGATACGATAATTTGCTCAGAATTTTTTGTTAGATTTGCAACCACCGAGCATTCAATCAAACATTGGCAAACTCATGCATTATAGTGTCGTCGACTAAAGATTATGTCTGTATATGGCTAAGCCGAACCTTCCTTAGGCCGAGCCCTCCTTAACCTCCAAACCCTTATACACAACAGTGTTATTATTATTATTATTATTATTATATTATGAAAAAACTGATATATACTGTCATCTATACATAATTTACATTGATACATATGACTAATTCATTTGTCAGTTTCACCGACCACGACTATTAACTCACAATGAGTCATACTCGACTACTAAGTCAAATAGTTTTACACGACACAAGTGTACATCAAGGCATGCTAGAAGAGCTCCATTAGGGATTCCCTCTCTTAAGGACCATGTGCATGAAAATTGTGGATTGAAGGCATCCTAAGAGAGCTCCCTTAGCGGTTCCCTCTCTTAAGGACCGGGTGTATGAAGAAACTGTGGATTGAAGGCATCCTAGAAGAGCTCCCTTAGGGATTCCTTCTCTTAAGGACCGAGTGCTTGAAGAAACTGTGGATTGAAGGCATCCTAGAAGAGCTCCCTTAGGGATTGATAGATAATGAGTTGTAGCGGAGGTTACAATGCCAAGGGTATTATTGACCTGAAATGAAAAAAAGAAGTAGATACACTATAATGACAATATCTTTCATGCCAAGAATACTATTTGGAGGAGGATTACGCCTTCATTGATGGAAAGCTGGGGGGTATGATGAAGTTTTCTTTTTTCTCACAGTAAAGAAAACTAGGGGCATGATGGATTCCATAATCCCTACTTTTTCAAATCAAGAGAAGTTATCGGACAATATTTATAGAGAAATATTTTTGGTAGAGCATCCTCCAAAGTTGGAAAACGAGTCTAATGAACCCTTTTCGAATGGTCTCCCCTTGGGAGGATAATTCATATGAAGGGGTTAACAAACTCAATATTGAAAGAGGCTAATAAGCTGCTCCACAAGAAGGCCTGAAAGCAAACGAGTATGATGAACCCTTTTCGAATGGTCTCCCCTTAGGAGGATGATTAAGATGAATAAGTTAACAAACTCAATATTGAAAGTGGCCAAGAAGCAACTTCACAAGAGAGCCTAAAGGATGCTTGAGCTCGAAACCCCCTAAGGGTTCAATTCTTCAAACTTATGCCGATGGAGTTCCTTTCTTGACACAAGATTAACTACCGAACAAAATGAGGACATGAACATAAGAAATAAGCATAAGAAGAAGAACTCAAAAAATATATGGAGGCCTACGGATAATCTCCCTCAAGTTCTTAGTGATATAGAAAGTTACTCAAAAGGGCCAAAGATTGTGACGTTATGACAAAGGTATGTGTGATATTGATCAAAAAGGACATTAGAGGCTTGCCTTATACATATAATGCGGCTTGAAAATTTATGTCAAATAGTACATTCTGGAGCTTAATCATTAGAAGGGGAGATATTGAGATGAATTCACTCATCAATAAAATAGAGACTAAGCCGAATAAGTCTGACTTTTCATGTCTGTGCTTACTTTCAACGAGACTATTTTACTATGATAATGCCGATATAAGTACATTTCCTATGGCTATGGCTGATGCTTTGCCAAAATCGCATGAGGGCAAGAAGGGATTAGGCACTATAATTAAAAATTCACCTAAGATGGTGATCCACAAAAAATGGTGGTTTAAGTCCTCTAAAATAATATTCCTTGCCAAGAAATTGGATGACCAATGGAGGAGGCACAAGAATTGACGGATTAAAAATCCACCCAAGACGGTGGTCAACTAAAAATGGTGGTTAAAGTCCTCTAGAATATCCCTTGCCAAACAATTGGATGACCAATGAAGGAGGCATAAGATGGTGGTCCACTTTAATTGGTGGCCAAGTCCTCGTAGAATACACTTGCCAAGAAATTGGACGACATAAGTGACGAGGCATTCGATTTCAAGTCCTCGTGGAATACACTTAGCAAGAAATTGGACGACACAAGTTACGAGGCACTCAATTTCAAGTCCTCGTGGAATACATTTTCCAAGAAATTGGATGACACAAGTGACGAGGCACCCAATTTTAAGTCCTCGTGAATTACGCTTGCCAAAAAAATGGACGACTTAAGTGACGAGCCACCAGACAGTTACACTTTATTTCTAAAAGTGATCGAGGCATCCCGAACTTGAGTTCTCGAGGCTTGGCCTTCAATATTAGCTATGGCATCTTAAAGCCCCAAAGGATCTCCAAAAAGCAAGTCATTTTCATAAATGACGTAAAGTGACCTCCAAAGGAAAGACTCTGATCTCTAAAAAATTAAGGAAGTAAAGAGATGAAACAAGATTAGAGGAGACTTGACAGAAGATTGCATGAGTTATCATAAGAGATGGTGTGATGTCGCAAACACCAAAAAATAAAATCTTACTTTTGAAAAATATTAATGTAACAGTGTAAGCAAGAGTCGATCCCACAGAGAATGATTAACTTAATTTTATGTTTTTGCAAATAAAATTTGGGGGTTTTTGAATTAAAGAAATAATTTAAATAAAAATAACTAAAATAAATATGCAAGTAATTTAATGAAATAAATGAGAAGAAAAAGCCTTGGTTTAAGTCAAAATCCACCATCAAGAATTTACAACTGATCACTGATGCAAGAATAACTCAATTCATATTTTAAATATTCAACGTGGAATAATTACTCCCATTCGAATAATTTTCCTATCTCTCCTTAATTTTAGTTAAGCAGAAACAAGCGATCTAAATAACCCTTACTACTAAATAATCTCAGACAAGCGCTAAAGATTTAACATAGTAGCAGCATAAAGAAATAGAGAGATCGTTGAACTAAACAACACAATCCAAGCGTCTGCATTTAATTTAGATGAATATTCTTCCTAAGATAAAACAATCTTTTGATAAGCAAAATAATTATTAATCTTAGTTGCTTCGCAAATTAAAGTGACCAAACAATTACGGATTTGATATTTAATTTAGCAGTAGATTTCAACGAATAATAAACTAGTGTGCACCCTAGCAATTAAACGAATTAATCATAAAATTAAACACAGAATAATATTCAATACTCAAAATATAAATTGAACAATTAAAATAAATTAGATCTCACAGTGTATAAATCTTGATGACTTCAATCACTTAAACCAAGAAAAAGAATTTAGCTACTCATAATAATAGAGAGCATCAAAGAATAGAAGAGAGAATTTTTATTCTAAGAAAAGTTGTATCTTACAATGTGTCTCAAGCCCTCTATTTATAGGCTCCATAATCCTCCTAAACCTAGTTGGAAGTACACTCTCCAAACCCTAATAGGATTTAAAATACAAATAAAAATAAAAGAAAACTAAAATAATTATTTTCCTAACCTCAATTGGAATTAAAATCCAATTTGGAATCAAAAAATAGCAAAAATTCCGAAATAATCCGGTTTTCCAGCAATTTCGCGCAGCTAAACAGCCCCTTACGCGCTCGGTTGAACGGTCAACGCGCTTCCGCTTCAGGTGACGTCAGAGCCCACGCCCGCGCATTGCACGGGTTTTATTTTTTTCTTCTACTGTGTTGCCAAACGACGTCGTTCCATATCGCCGCATAATTTCCTCGCGCGCAATGCGCGCGTCCCAGTTTTCGGAATTTACGAAATTGCCCCTCCGTGTTCCAGCTGCTTTAATTACTATTTTGCCATCCAACGCTGGTTATTTACCAAAATGCCATCAAAGCTTTTCTGAATTTACAAAAATGCCCCCAGAGGTTATTTTTCCTACAAAATGAAATATAAAAATAATATAAAAAATACTAAAAATCCAAAAAACACTTAATAATAAATAAAACACCTAAAACACTAAAAATAAATAAAAACACATAAATAAAAAGAAATATAAAATTACTATAAAATTACCTAAATTAACACAAATTAACTAAAATCCTATAAAACCTATTAAAATCAAAATAAGCTAAGTAATTAAACATTTAAGCACACAATAAATATAAAAACTAAGTATTAGGGCATAAAAATATCGTATAATTTAACCCTATCAAATACCCCCACACTTAGCTTTTTGCTCGTCCTCGGGCAAAACAAAAATAAAAACTATAAAATAATAACCAAACAATTTACTTGAGCAACAGAGCAATATAAATTTCAACATCAGCCTCAAAGATTTTTAAAATAATAACTCAAAGAAAATTTCAAAATCATGCAAAATCTAGAACTTTAACATATTTATTAATCTTACTTTAATCAAGACCTTTCGTGTGTGTGTGAATCCAAATGTATTAAACTAATCAAAACTCAGATAAGTCTAGGGTATTAATTACCTTATAAAAGACATACAACAAAACTCAATATATTTATTTTTTCACATCACTTTTAGCTCATACAGACAAATATAAAGCAGAAGATCAAAAGGTTTTTAATCAATGAAACACACTAGGATTATTAATATCACTTTTTTTTCAAATATTTTTCCACAATTTTTTTCTTTTTAATGGGTGCATTTTATGCTCCATCCCATTTTCTTCTTCATCATTTTTTTTTCACGGTGAGTGCATTTTATGCTCCATCTCACCAGCGAGTGCGTTTTACGCTCCATTTCAACCCACCACATAATTTTTTCAATAATAATCCTATAAAAATTACCTAAATCATCTCTTCCAAATTATATTTTGTCTTATATTTCACTTCAAATAATGATCAAATAAGATATAGAGTTCAAAAATATCTTCCATAAGCATTTAACCATTTAAACTTTCTCTTAATTAAAACTAGCTCAAACAAATGGATATAAGTGCATGAAATTTAAAGGATCTCAAACAAAGTAATAATCAATAAAAAGTCAAAAATTCAAACTAAGCAAAAATTTATCATTTTTTCAAGAGTTATTAAATAAAAACCAAATTTTTATCATTGGTTAAAAATTTAAAATTCAATTAACTCATTGCTCAAGTGACACATCCTAAAAATAAAAAAAACTACCCCATTTTCGTAGGAAACACGGTTACACTTAGCATGTGCAACAAGCCTTTAAACCCCAAGGTTACCCCAAGTGGACGAGTTTTGTCTCGTGAGGGTTTGCAGTGAATTTACCCACAAAATTCAAAATTTAATTTTTTTTTTTTAAATTTCTTAAAATTTTCAAAAATATGACCTAAAAATAATAAAAATCCTAAATCCCTTCCCCCACACTTAAAATTTACATTGTCCCCAATGTAAAATAAAATGCAAAGAAAAAGACACAAATAAATATAAAAAGAAAAAGGAAAAGAAATGCAAATCTGATTTCTTGGGTTGCCTCCCAAGCAGCGCCTTTATTTATTGTCATTGGCTCGACAACATGCTTTCCCCTTTGTTTTTAAGTAGTATAAATCGGATCCTCAAGATCCACTTTTTTCGAGCCTTTTTCTCGGAATCCCTCATAGAAATGCTTGAGTCTATGACCATTTACCTTGAATACTTTAGAAGTTTCCAAACTTTGAATTTCAACTGTACCATAAGGAAAAACATTAGTCACAACAAAAGGTCCATCCCAACGAGAACGCAACTTACCTGGAAACAACCGAAGTCGAGACTGGTAGAGAAGAACTTTTTCACCAATTGTAAATTCTTTTCTAGAAATCATCTTGTCATGAAAAGCCTTTGTCTTGTCCTTGTAAATTCTTGCACTCTCATAAGCATCATTGCGAATTTCCTCCAATTCTTGTATTTGTAACTTCCTATGCTCTCCGCTATCACTCATCTTCATATTGAAACTCTTAATAGCCCAATAAGCTTTGTGTTCTAGCTCCACAGGTAAGTGACATGGTTTCCCAAATACTAATCTATAAGGTGACATACCAATAGGCGTTTTATAAGCCGTCCTATACGCTCATAAAGCATCATCCAAGCGCAAACTCCAATCTTTTCAGTTCGGATTGACTGTCTTTTCAAGAATGGACTTAATTTCTCTGTTTGACACTTCCGCTTGTCCATTGGTTTGCGGATGATATGCAGTCGACACCTTATGAGTGACATGATACTTTTTCAACAAAGCTTCCACAGTTCGATTGCAAAAATGAGTGCCTCTATCACTTATTAGAGCTCTAGAATTCCAAACCTAGAAAATATGTTAGTACGGAGAAAATCTGCAACAACTTTGGAATCGTTAGTCCTTGTGGCCTTAGCTTCCACCCATTTTGAAACATAATTGACAGCAAGTAAAATATAAATATTACCAAAAGATACAGGAAACGGTCCCATAAAGTCAATGCCCCAAACGTCAAAAATTTCACAAAAGAGTATGGGAGTTTGCAACATCTCATTTCGTTGGGATATATTACCTGTCTTTTGACAATTACAACATGACTTGCAAAATAAATAGGAATCTTGGAATAAAGATGGCCAATAAAAACCACAGTCAAGTATTTTCCCCGCTGTTTTCTTAGATCCAAAATGACCTCCACAAGCATACGAATGACAAAAAGTGAGAATATGATCAATTTCAGTTTCAGGGACGCACCTTCTAATTACTTGGTCCGCACAATGCTTCCATAAGTATGGGTCATCCCACACGTAGTACTTTGCTTGACTTTTGATTTTATCCCTTTGAGCTTTAGACAAATTAGAAGGCAAAATGTTAGTAACCAAATAATTGACAATATTTGCATACCAAGGTGATTTTTTATATGCAGAGAACAATTGTTCATCAGGAAATGTCTCTTCGAGAGGAAGCTCATCCTTAGTATTCGCTAAACGACTTAAGTGATCTGCAACACTATTTTCTGACCCCTTTTTTGTCCTTGATCTCCAAATCGAATTCACTTAAGAGAAGTATCCATCTTATCAACCTTGGTTTTGCCTCTTTCTTTGTCATCAAATAACGAAGAGCTGCATGATCAGAATAAATAATAATTTTAGTACCAAGTAAATAAGATCGAAATTTTTCTAAAGCAAAAACGACAGCTAAGAGTTCTTTTTCAGTAGTCAAATAATTTCTCTGGGCATCGTTCAAGGTCCTCAAAGCATAATAAATTGCATGAGATGCTTTCCCAACTTTTTGACCCAAAACAGCTCCTACTGCATAATCACTTGCGTCGCACATAATCTCGAAAGGTATGTCCCACTTCGGAGGTTGAATAACTGGAGTAGTGGTCAATAATTCCTTCAACTTATCAAACGCTGTCTTACACTCCTTGTCAAAATTGAAATCCGCATCCTTTTGTAGTAATTTGCATAGGGGTGATGCTATCTTGGAAAAATCCTTTATGAATCTCCGGTAAAAACCTGCATGTCCAAGAAAAGAACGCACTTCCCGCACACTAGTGGGATAAGGTAGAGACTGAATAATATCAATTTTTGCTTTATCTACTTCAATTCCCTTAGATGAAACAACATGACCCAAAACTATACCTTTTTTTCAACCATGAAATGACATTTTTCAGAATTGAGTACAAGGTGAGTGTTTATGCATCTTTGAAGAACAAGTGTAAGGTTGTGCAAACAATTATCAAAAGAGTCCCCATGAACGGTGAAATCGTCCATAAAAACTTCCATGATATGCTCAATATAATCTGAAAATATACTAACCATACACCTTTGAAAAGTAGCAGGGGCGTTGCAAAGTCCAAACGGCATACGACGATATGCAAAAGTTTCAAATGGGCATGTAAATGTCGTCTTTTCTTGATCCTCCGGAGCAATGGCAATTTGGAAGTAACCTGAATAACCATCAAGAAAACAATAGTAAAAATGACCAGCTAATCGTTCAAGCATTTGATCAATAAAAGGTAAGGGAAAGTGGTCTTTTCGGGTAACAGTATTTAATTTTCTATAATCTATACAAACCCGCCACCCATTTTGAACACGGGTGGGAATTAACTCATCATTCTGATTTTTGACCACAGTTATGCCCGTCTTTTTAGGAACTACTTGAACTGGGCTAACCCAACTGCTGTCCGAGATAGGGTAAATCATGCCAACTTCAAGAAGCTTTTGAATCTCTTTTTTCACAACATCCATCATGGGTGGATTTAGTCTTCTTTGCGGTTGACGGGTGGGTTTCGCTCCTTCGTCAAGTAAGATAATATGCATGCATGTCGACGGACTTATTCCCTTGATATCAGCAATCGTCCAACCAATGGCCTTCTTATGCTCCTTAAGAACTTTCATGAGTTGTTCTCCTTGTGATGGACTAAGTTTATTAGAGATGATCACTGGCGATGTCTTTTCTTCTCCAAGAAAAACATACTTGAGATGATCAGGAAGAAGCTTTAAGTCTGGAGTGGGTGACTGCAAAACAGATGGTAGAGATTTTTCGTTAGGAACTGGCATATCAATATAAGGAATGTTACCTGTGTTTGGAGAATCATTTAGTGTTGCAATAACATCCTTTAATTCATCAGTCAAGGCGAACTCTTCTTCCTCCTCGAGATTCTGACTGATTGTCGTTTCTACTGCATCCTTTCCATCAAGTTCAAAAATTTCTTGTGCTAATGAGTCAATCACATCAATAGAATAAGCAGGATTATCATCATTGGGATATTTCATGGCATCATAAATATTAAACTGCACAACATCGCCATCAAATTCCATTGTAAGTGTACCACTATGAACATCTATCTTGGTTTTGGATGTCTTTAAAAATGGTCTTCCTAACAAAATAGGAGCATTTTGATCACCATTCTCCATATCAGGCACATAAAAATCAGTAGGAAAAATTAAATTATTTACCTGCACAAGAACATCCTCTATGATACCCTTAGGATAGGCATTAGATATGTCAGCCAATTGAATCACCGTACCGGTTTTATTTAAAGGTTCAAGTTTCAAAGAAGCATATATAGAATATGGCATGACATTAATAGATGCTCCTAGGTCTAACATGGCTTGTTCAAATCTAGTGTCACTTATCTTGCAAGGGATAGTAAACATTCCTGGATCTTGACACTTTGGAGGAAGTTTTCTTTGAATCACGACAGACACATTTTTTCCTACTTTTATCTTTTCATACCTTTTGAGTGCTTGTTTTCTCTTGTGTGTACACAATTCTTTTAGAAATCGAGCAAAGCGAGGTACTTGTTTAATTGCATCTAACAATGGAATTTTTACCTCGCATTGATGAAAAGTTTCATATAAATCTGAATCTTTCTCATATTTTCGTTTTTCTGTTAAAGCTAAAGGAAAAGGGGGGTACCGGTGTATAATCAGAGAGAGGTGAAAATTTATGCTTAGGGGCACCATTGTCGCCTTGAACATTGTCATCAGCGTTACTGTCGCCTTTGTCCGTGTGGTCTGCTTCTGTTTTGCCTTGCTCTTGTGGTGCAGACTCTGTCGTTTCCGGAGTTTGTATCTCTTTACCACTTCTCAAAGTGATTGCGCTTGCGTTCTCTTTTGGATTCACCACCGTTTGAGATGGTAATTTACCAGAACCTTGAGCCTCCAATCGATTGATTGCAGTCGCCATTTGTCCCATTTGCATTTCCAAATTCTGCATATTGGCCTTCGTGTCCTGCTGAAATTGCAAAGTGTTAGTGGTAAGTTGTTTAACCAAATCCTCTAAAGACATATTAGAATTAGATGATTGGCCCTGTTGTTTGTTGGGATATGGCTACTTGTATTGTTGGTAGCTTGCAAAGTTTGGATTTGTGGGTGGATTCCCTTGTGGATTTCCATAGCTGAAATTAGGATGATCTCTCCAACCTGAGTTGTATGTGTTTGAGTAGGGATCATATCTTCTTTGTGGTTGACCAGGAAAACCACCTGCTGCATTTGCTTGTTCATAGGACTCCTCTTGAAGAGTGGGGCACATATCCGTCAGATGTCCTACTACCGCACAAATCCCACAAGCTTTCACTTGTTGTGTATTACCTACAGCCATTTGACGAACAACGGAGGTTAGACTATCAATTCGTTGCTCAAGTGAAGAGATATTTACCTCATTAACATTATTGGATGAAAAATCAAGCCTAGTGCCGAATTGTTGGGAATTAGCCGCCATGTTTGCAATTAAGTTCCTTGCAGCTTCGGGTGTTTTGTCCACCAAAGCGCCGCCACTACCAGCGTCAATCATGCTTCTATCAGTAGACAGGAGTCCCTCATAGAAGTATTGGATGAGGAGTTGTACGCTGATTTGATGGTGGGGGCAGCTTACACATAATTTCTTGAAACGTTCCCAATACTCGTACAGGGATTCTCCATGGTTCTGCCTCACACCACAAATTTCTTTTCGTATGCTGGCCGCCCTTGAAGCTGGAAATATTTCTCGAAGAATAATTTCTTCACCTCTTCCCATGTGGTTATACTTACGGATGGTAGATAGTAGAGCCAATCTTTAGCTAAATCTTTTAGAGAAAATGGAAAAGCTCTTAATTTGATTTGCTCTTCGGTCACTCCGGGAGGTTTCATGCTCGTGCATACCACATGAAATTCTTTTAAGTGTTTATGCGGATCTTCACCTGCAAGTCCATGAAAAGTGGGCAAAAGATGTATTAGACCAGACTTTAACTCAAAGGAAGTGTTAGCATCTAGATTGGGAAAAGTTATGCATAAAGGTTGTTGGTGCAAATCAGGGGCCGCGAGTTCCTTCAAAGTTCGATTTCCAGCCATGTTGTCTTTTGCTTCAAGATTTGTTTGTCCTTCTTTCCTTAATCCGCGCAAAGTTCTTTCGATTTCTGGATCAAACCTTAAATCATTTTGATTAGTAGAACGAGTTATGGTCATAAACAAGCAAGGAAATAAAAATAACTACGAAAAATGATTAAAATAACATAAACTAAAAATAAACAAAAAAATAAATCAATCAATTCCCCGGCAACGGCGCCAAAATTTGGTGTGATGTCGAAAGCAGCGAAAAATAAAATCTTATTTTTGAAAAATATTAATGTAGCAGTGTAAGCAAGAGTCGATCCCACAGAGAATGATTAACTTAATTTTATGTTTTTGCAAATAAAAATTGGGGGTTTTTGAATTAAAGAAATAATTTAAATAAAAATAACTAAAATAAATATGCAAGTAATTTAATGAAATAAATGGGAAGAAAAAGCATTGGTTTAAGTCAAAATCCACCATCAAGAATTTACAACTGATCACTGATGCAAGAATAACTCAATTCATATTTTAAATATTCAACGTGGAATAATTACTCCCATTCGAATAATTTTCCTATCTCTCCTTAATTTTAGTTAAGCAGAAACAAGCGATCTAAATAACCCTTACTACTAAATAATCTCAGACAAGCGCTAAAGATTTAACCTAGTAGCAGCATAAAGAAATAGAGAGATCGTTGAACTAAACAACACAATCCAAGCGTCTGCATTTAATTTAGATGAATATTCTTCCTAAGATAAAACAATCTTTTGATAAGCAAAATAATTATTAATCTTAGTTGCTTCGCAAATTAAAGTGACCAAACAATTACGGATTTGATATTTAATTTAGCAGTAGATTTCAACGAATAATAAACTAGTGTGCACCCTAGCAATTAAACGAATTAATCATAAAATTAAACACAGAATAATATTCAATACTCAAAATATAAATTGAACAATTAAAATAAATTAGATCTCACAGTGTATAAATCTTGATGGCTTCAATCACTTAAACCAAGAAAAAGAATTTAGCTACTCATAATAATAGAGAGCATCAAAGAATAGAAGAGAGAATTTTTATTCTAAAAAAAGTTGTATCTTACAATGTGTCTCAAGCCCTCTATTTATAGGCTCCATAATCCTCCTAAACCTAGTTGGAAGTACACTCTCCAAACCCTAATAGGATTTAAAATACAAATAAAAATAAAAGAAAACTAAAATAATTATTTTCCTAACCCTAATTGGAATTAAAATCCAATTTGGAATCAAAAAATAGCAAAAATTCCGAAATAATCCGGTTTTCCAGCAATTCCGCGCAGCTAAACAGCCCCTTACGCGCTCGGTTGACCGGTCAACGCGCTTCCGCTTCAGATGACGTCAACGCCCACGCCCGCGCATTGCGCGGGTTTTATTTTTTTCTTCTACTGTGTTGCCAAACGACGTCGTTCCATATCGCCGCATAATTTCCTCGCGCGCAATGCGCGCGTCCCAGTTTTCGGAATTTACGAAATTGCCCCTCCGTGTTCCAGCTGCTTTAATTACTATTTTGCCATCCAACGCTGGTTATTTACCAAAATGCCATCAAAGCTTTTCTGAATTTACAAAAATGCCCCCAGAGGTTATTTTTCCTACAAAATGAAATATAAAATAAATAAAAATAATATAAAAAATACTAAAAATCCTAAAAACACATAATAATAAATAAAACACCTAAAACACTAAAAATAAATAAAAACACATAAATAAAAAGAAATATAAAATTACTATAAAATTACCTAAATTAACACAAATTAACTAAAATCCTATAAAACCTATTAAAATCAAAATAAGCTAAGTAATTAAACATTTAAGCACACAATAAATATAAAAACTAAGTATTAGGGCATAAAAATATCGTATAATTTAACCCTATCAAGAGAGCCCTCCTAGGGACAACCCATTGGGATTCGACTCCAAAAAGGTTCTCTCACCTAAAGGACTTCATCCTTTGAAGCTTGCAAATATTGAACCATAGAGAATTATTCAGAAAATAAACCAGGATTCAATGGCTTGAAATATTGTGCATGTGACTCACTTAGAAAGGAGAGACTCACATGCAGGGGAAAATGTGAGCCCGTATATAAAATTAAGGTTTACATTTGACCTAATAAATTAAATGAACTAAAATGAACAAATCAAAAATAAACGAATAAAGAATAACTAATAACGAACAACGAACAAACGTAGAAAAGACGTAATTTGAGGAGTGTCATCACGAGTCCCAAGGCAGAAGGCTCGTGAGGGCATCTCATATTAGGAATCAATTAATGGATTGGATTGGTGGTTAGAAGAATTGGACTATTTGGGCATTATCTAGGTAACCAGGGATATTCTAGAAATTTCCCTATTACTAAGGGTATTTCTTGAATTCTCCTTAGAGACACATGCATGACACATAACCCTAAGCTAGTAATTCTATAAATAGCTCCCCTCATTTCACGAGGAATGGGACTTTTGGAGCTTTAGCCATTGAGAGGATTCTCTCTTTGGATGCAAAGAAGTTTGAAGGATTCTCTAGAGGCGCGAATAACTCTTAAACAAGTTTTTGTCTTGGGACACTTGTGACTATACTTGGACCCATGAGCCTAACTTGGATTCACTTCAGATCCCCAAACACCTGACACAACTCTTGGACACTAGCGGGTACGCTAGGATCCCGAGAGTTCTGCCACGTGTTACTCGGATAGTTGCTCGCCGATTCTTCTTCCTTCTACAATTCGTTGATCGATTCCATATTCTTTGCGGATTTCCAGCCTCCACCATAACCCTATTAAGGTACAATATTTTCTTGCCTACACCCATTCAATAAGTTAAGCCAAATTCATACGTGATACATATGCACACAACTCTTCACAAAGATATATATTGGTTTAGCCCACAGAAAATTGAGCTAACTAGACTACCTGTGCAGGTTGTTCTAATTAAAAAAAGGTTGCCCTTCTTACAAAAGCATAAAAAATGTTTCCCAGAAATCATAGAAGCATCACGGATCTCCACAACATTTTGAAATTATATATGTAATGATTGAACTAATTAGCATAAATTAGCAGGAAAAATTAAAACCTAAATTTTAGGGGAAATTAACAAGGGAGGAAATTAAAACCTTCAATTGGACAATAATGGAAAAGTTAAGGAAGAAGGAGAAGGAGAAGGAGAATGAGTTAGCAGTTCGCCACCACTATTCCATACTACTTCTAGGGTTAGAGGGAGTTTAGAGAGGGGAAAGAGGCGTGAGAGGGCTGATCTAAGTAAGGAGAAAAAATGGTGTAGCTGACCTTGAGATGACGTCGATCAAGGGGTTCCTCAGTAGATCTAGTGAGGGGCAAGAGGGGTCAGGCATGTCATTTTTTCGTTCTTTTCTCTGTGGCTGGTGAAATAAGAGTAAGAGAGCTAGGGAGGGACGCGATCCGATTAATTAAAAGGTGATTTATTTTGTTTCAGTGAGACCCAACTTGATTTTCAAAAGGGATCTAAGAGTTAAAGTTAGTGCATTGAAGCTTAATTTATTTCTTTGACAGATTGTGATAAGTGAGTAGAGAGAGAAATGAGAAGATGGCCTTAGCCACGATATTGGAAAAATAATTAAGACTTCTATTAAATGAATTGGAGATATAGTTAGAGGGAATTGTTGGAGGAAAATTAAAAAAAAATTGAGACTAACTACATCTATCTTTAATCCGTCTCAAACATATATATATATATATATGGTTTCAAAACTATTTCAAAGGTACATTTAAAATCTTTAAAAAATAATTAATTTCTATGATTGCAATATCCATCTCTAATTACGTCTATAAAATAAGGAGAGAATTGGAGACTAAAATTTTGGAAGGAAAATAAAGACTAAAATGGAATTTCGATCTCTAATCCGTCTTAAATATAAATATATTTTTTTAATTATTAATCAGAGACGAGTATTATTGGTCTCAAATCTATTTCAAAAACGCGTTTAAAATATTTAAAAAAAATAATTACTTTTTGAGACGGCTAACTCTGTATTTAATTTCGTGTCAAGAATTTGAAATAATATTGGCGGTTTCATAATTCGTCTCAGTTTTTTACTTCCAAAACATTTCGAAACATCACAAAATTTCGATTCCTAAGTCCGTATCAAATTGCCAAAATCAGAGATGAAACGTAGTCCGTCTTTAAATATTGGTTTCAAATGCCCAGTATTCTAGTATTGTAATTACTAAGAGCTCAATAATTAATTGGGATAATCTATATGAAATTGGAAGATGGATTATAGATTTAGATTGAAATACGATAACATATGTTTGTGTTATTATTTTTAGGATTGAATACATGATTTGTATATAGGATATAAATAAACATATATGTCATATGTAACCAAATTGGGGAATTGGATCTTACCTGGTTAACAATTTTTCGTGATTGTATAATTAAATAGAAAGATAGAAAATTTAAATGAAACCTTAGGAGATAATCCGGTATGATAGTATTGAGTGGATTAATCGATTATTATGGAGCAACGTATTATATTTGTGATTAGGGGAGTAGGATATATTGGAAGCCATACAATGCTTCAATTGTTATTAAGGGGATTCAAGGCAATCGTGGTTGATAATTTAGACAATTTCTCTAAAAGGGCAATCAAGCGAGTGCAGGAATTCATTGGTAAATTTGGCCCAAAACTTTCCCTTCATAAGGCGAGTTATTTTCAGAAATTGAAAAGTTTTGAAAAAAAATTAAAAAAAAGTACTATTCCGATGATTTATTTAGTTATCATATGCTACTTATAATTTCATGCTTGTTAACTTTTAGAATATCTTTTTTTTTGTGATTGATGCTTCAGTGGTGGATTGCATTATGAACATGTTAAATAGACCTGGCAAATTTGTTTGGATTTAATTACTGTTGAACGGAAGAAACGAGTGATAAGTATTATGAATGATTAATTACGCAGGTGCAAGATATCACCTACCATGAGCTACTTCTGAGAGCACCACAAGACCGCAGGGTTTTTTTTTTTTTTTTTTTGCCATTTATCCCCTGTTATTTTGCTTTCTCTAAATAAATAAATAACTACGGGCCGCCCCTGGCCATGGGCCATATATTTTCAACCTGCGTATGGCCCTGTCCGTTTGCCAAGTTTATGTGTATTGTTTGATTAGGAGCTTAAAAACCCGTTCAAGATTCACTTACTAGGAGTGAATACCAAATACTCCCCAATATGGGACTGTTCCTGGATTTATGTCTTTCACTTAGGTCTGTGTCCACCATTTAAGTTTTTTTTTTTTTTTTTTTTTTTCTATTTTAAGGACTTTTTGGCTGGTATCTTTGCATGTTCTCTGAGCGCATAATTAGACTAAGTTGTCTTGGTCTATTTTGTGTACTTGGGGACCATGGGGAGGTGCTGCCAAAATTTTCTTAAAATAGAATAAAGGTGCTCAAGGTGTTGGTACTAGTAAGGAGACACATCTAGGAACATGATAGAAGTTTGACCCGTTTTAGGCTAGAGATGCAGTTCTATAGGATTTATGCATGGAGCGCATATGTTAAACTAGTTTGATTGTGCATTTTGTTCAATTAAAAATGCCAGACGATTAGAGTTGGATGTACCGTAGGATACCGCTTGATGAGAGGTGACTAGTTGGTGAGTATCATGATGGGGTGTACAAATTTTTGAAGTTTTCAAATGAACATGCTAATGATTCTAATGGAAAGATGGGATGCCCGTGTGTTATATGTAAAAACCTGATTTGGAAGAAACCCAAAGACGGACATTAAATTTGAGTTGTTTTTTTTATGTGGGTTTATAGATGGGTATTCCACATGAATTCATCACGGGGAATTAGCTGAGTTGAGGGAAATGACCGACACTGTAGACCAACCAATTCACGGGGAAGCAGATGGGGAAAACTATGATGGAGATGTTGGTCGATGCTTATGGCCCTAACAATATTGATTGGGGTAAAAACAAGCATTCGTCAACTGGTGCTCGACAAGAGCCAAATGGCACAACAGCTGCCTTTTACAAGATGTTATCTAAATTTGGGGTCCCATTATACAAGGAAATGATAAGCACACTAGACTTTCGGCAGTGACGAAGCTCTTTCACATCAAGAATGAGCATAACTTTAGTGAGAGAGGCTTTAATGATTTCTTTGCTCTTATTAGCGAGTTATTACTTAAGGATCATACATTGCCCTCGAATTACTATAAAGTGAAGAAGATGGTAACAGGGATTAATCTGGGTTATGAAAAGATAGATGCTTGTGAGCAGGATTTCATGTTATACCACAGGAATGACAGAGATAAGGTGTCGTGCGATATATTTGAGTTACCTTGGTACAAGAAGACAAAACTTGGTAGAAGGAGAAGTATGTGCCTACGAAGATCTTACGATACTTTCCTCTTGGCCCTAGACTTCAGTGTTTATTCGTGTCGTCGCACACTGATGAGCATATGAGTTGGCATAAAATAAGGGAAGTCTTGCCTAGTTACCTGACTCACCTTGTAGATGGTGATGAATGGAAAAAGTTTGATCACCAGCTTTACGTAACTCAATCCTTTAATATTAGCTTCGTATATTATTGGCTTTCCCTTGAGGGCTTGTCTCACTTCTGCTTGTACCTTCTTCACCACTCTAGGATTTCCCATCAACTCTAACATTATCCATTGAAGTGAAGTTTAATTACTATTAATTCCAGTTATGAACATATCCTGGCAACATTCATGTGAAAGGTCAACTTCTCCACATGATTGACAACTAGCTAATTCTACAATATACGAAATAATTGACATATAATTTAATGAATTAATGAACGCTTATAAAGTTATGCCTTGTATGTCATTTGACGTGATAGGAAACTCGAGGAGCTGACTTTTGTTGATTCTCAGAAGACATGTCAATTAGATCTTCATCTGTATCGTGTACATTTTGTTCTTTTTTGCTCGCCAATTTTTCTCTATGCTCATTGAAGATGTGACCAAATATATGGTCAAGCTTTCACCTCATGTCTTCTGGTTTAGGCCTCATCCCAGTGATGTAATCAAGACATTTCAATTTAGGAAAGAAATCAGCCATAAAAAAATCTAGAACCCCAATAAGCTATATCTTTTACAACCTCAATGAGTTCATCTTGATCTTTGCATTTCTTTCCAATTGTTGCCCTACAAATGATGGTATTAGCCCTAGAGGTCACCTAAGTAATATTGATAAGTGATCCTAACAACAATCAAATGAAATCAATGAGTTTTCGCTACTTGTCCTCTCTAACATTGCAAAAGGACCGAACTTTATTAGCACTCAGGAGTTCGAATGTGGATATTTTTTGCATTTGTCTCAAATAATCACCATAGAGAGCCAAAACAATGTCTCTACTATTGGCTAACATTATCTGGCCTAGTATAATATCCAGCTTGTCCGCGTAGGCAAGATAATGGGTTTTCAATACCTCTTTGCCAACTCGAGGCGATGAGACAACAATAACAATAATTTTACCAAGTTGTAGATGCATAAGAGATCCATATTTCCTTGACAATTCGAGGAGAACGCAATGTGGTATCGGATTTAAAGTAGCAACTTGCATCAATTTTTCGTTTAGAGGAAGCTTCTATGGCCCTAGGGGAAGTTTTTGAGCTACTTTTGAGGATATTTTCAATAACTTATTGATCAATATAAAGAAACAGAAGATGTTGGCTAGGGAAGAACTGATGATAGAGAAGAGAGAATGTTGAATTATTGGGATATTCTTCCAATCCTATTTACAAAATGATTGTTATTATGAAAATGAAGAGTTCTACTAAAAATAGGAGTATTATTTTAGAAGGTGTCCTACTTTTAATAGGATATTTAGTATATGTTGGAGTCCTATTACGAGAAGTAATCTTATTTTTGGTAGAAATATTATTTTGGAAGTATCATATTTTGAATAGAAAAAAGGAAAGTTGTGGGTGCTTTAGAAATTGAGTATTATGTTTAGTTGTTAAAGCGTAGCACGACTAAAAGTCGTGTAACATCCTAACAGTTGAGAGGGGGTGTGAATGGGTTTTGTATTTGTGTGAGGGAGAGGGTTTTAACAGCTTTTATATTCCATGAAAAAAAAAAAGGTACTATTATGAGAGGTTGTTTTGTAGTTTTTAGTCCAAATAAAAAGCTGTATTGCGTTACTGTGGAACCTTAAGTTTTAGGATATAAAACTTTGGAGGATTATTATAAGCCTATTATTATTGATATAGTAGAGATACAGAGTTTGACCTGTGATTTTTCCCTTTAAGGATTTTTCTCATTAAATCTTGTGCTATTTTAACTCTCTTTATTTTTTATTATTGGTTTACGTTGACTTAATCGTCCAACAAATGGTAACAGAGCTAGGTTAATTGGATCCAAGGTAGGGGAGAATTAGTCACATTGGTATAACAAATAAAAAGAATGAAATTTGAAAGAGTTGGATTCGATGTTCATCATGATGATGATAAACACGAGATTTTGTGCTTATAAAGGATCACTGCTGTAGTCGCTAAATAATGAAGATGATGGAAATGATGTTGAAGATGAAGACAATAATGTTTATGATGATGCTATTGAAAAAAGATGACAATGTCGAAGATGATTACGATGATGGCTATGATGCAAGTGATGCAGATTTTACGGATGGTGCGAAAGATGTGGATAACAAGGATAATGTAAATATTGCAGATAATCTGAATATTGCAAATTATGTGGATAGTGCGGATGTAACGGATGGTGTGAATAATGGTGGCAACTATAACAATAGTGACAACAATGAAGTTGAAATGTTTGAAAATTTGAGTCAAGTGAAGAATTATCGGGTACTCCTCAAATCCTATTCAGACATGAAGTTGAAGTAATCAAGCGAGGAATTGTTAGAATACTCCTTGAATCCTATTTTGAAAAAATAGATATTATGAAAAGGAAGAGTCCTACTTAAAATAAGAGTATTGTTTTAGAAGGTGTCTTATTTTTAATAGGATATTTATTATATATTAGAGTCATATTATGAGAAAGAATCTTATTTTTAGTAGCAGTATTATTTTGGAAATGTCCTATTTTGAATAGAAAGTGGAAAGTTGTGGATACTCTATAAATAGAGTATTATGTTTAGTTGTTAAAGTATAGCATAACCAAAAATCATGTAGTATCCTGACAGTTGACTGATGGTGTGAGTGGATTTTGTATTTGTGTGAGGGAGGATTTTTGCAACTTTTAAATTCCATGCGAAAATGTTGTACTATCGTGAGAGGGAGGGTTTTGCAACTTTTAGTTTGTACAAAAAGTTGTATTGCAGTATTGTAAAACCTTAAATTTTAGGGCGTAAAACTTGAGAGAATTATTGTAAAAAGCCCATTATTATTGGTATAGTGAAAATTGATCAGAATTTGGCCTATGGTTTTTCTTTTAAGATTTTTTCATATTAAATCATGTGTTATTTTAACTTTTTTTATTTTATGTTGTTTACTTTGCATCGACTTAATTCCAACAGGAACTTCTGTCTTAACAAACTTCAATTCTATGTACTTATTTTTGTTGAAGATATTGACATTTTATAATTGAATGGAAAAGCTAACTTTTGATTATTATATTCAAACAAGAACAACTTTTTAGGTGGAGCTGGTTCACGAAGAAACTTCAAAACAATCACTTTGAACTTTCAAATTAAGTTGCTTCATTAGATATATATTGTCAAGCAAAGTGGACCAAGGGAAACGCAATTGCAACTAATCATTTGTTTATGTATTAGCCATATGTCGTAGAAAATGCACATCCAACACAAACAATACTAATCACATTTTTTTTAGAAATTCGTACTGAAGTTAAGAAATAAATCAAAACTGCACTGCTTAGCTATTATATAGAAAGTGGTCAAGTAGTCACATTTTTTTGTTGTCAATTAAGTATCATAGAGTATCGTAGATGAATGATGATAAGTTGGTTTTGGAGATAACTATTGGGATTTGTTTTTCAAGAAAGATAAGAATAAATACCAGACAAACACTAGTATGTGAGCTTGCTAAACAAGAGCTGAAATTGCTACGCGAAATTATTATAATTTTTGGAATAACACTGTTTTATATAGTAATATTTCTAAAGTAGTTTATAATATTAAGTATTACATAAAATCAAAATTAAATAAATTCACGTTAAATTTGAATTTTAGGAAAAAAAATTCAAATTAATCAATTAAGATTGATCAAATGAGACTGTTTTTATTGAAGTGAGGGGGAGTATTGTATTTTCATAGGGGTTAGGCAACAGACGAAACATGTTTAACCAATGGAGAAATGCCCTAAAGAAAGATATCATCTAACGTAAGAAACATGATTAACCAACGCAACAATGACCAAAAAAAAATTACTCACAAGAATAGAAGTGCACCAGTTGGTAGCAAAATCACCCACGGGTTCTTACTATGGCCCAAGTACAAAATAAGAGTTCACATATGACATAAGAAAATAAATGAATAATACATAAATAAATGAACAAGACCTGATAGGGGACTCTACGAGTTCCAAGACAGAATGCTTGTGAAGGCAACTCATATTAGGAATTGATTAAAGGATTGAATTTATAGCTAGAAGAACTGGATAATTTGGGCAATTACTCAGGTAACTAATAGTATTCCTTGAATTTCCCAGTAATTATGGGTATTCCTAGAATTTCCCAATAACTAAGGGTATTTTTGAAAATCCTTCTAAAGTCACATGTCAAGCACATGATCACTTTTCAGGAAAACCCTATAAATACCCCCTCCATTTCATAAGGAGGCACCTTCTAATTCTCTTGAAATCCTTGATATCTGAGAAGGATCTTAGACATTTGAGAAATCTCTTGGACCCTAAAAATTCTGTCACGTGTTACAAGGGTAATATGCCTACCTATTCTTCTCCTTTCTTTAAACCTTCAATCAATTCCATCCTCTTTATGAATTTTTTTCCTCCTCGGCCAATTCGAAACTCGAACCTTAGCAAGATATGATTTCCTTGCCTACATTTACCTATCTAGTAAGTGTTGTTAAGTAGGGTCGTTAGGGACAGTTGGGTGACCGTATAGTTAGCTAGTTGAACCCATTAAAAAATTGTATGTAACACTAAATACTAGTTATCACAGGGGGCGAGGTTTGCCCCGAATTTTTCACCTTGTGATGGCCTGGTTTGTCTCGCACAACCAGTCAGCCAACCCTCAAACAACACCAGCAACACTGTTTATGCCTAGCAGCACACCCACACACGTTTGTTTATGAAACTTACACAGTACCTTGTGTATAATCACAACCCAACCCGTATACACGTATTACTGAATGAAAGCACAAATAATAAGCAAGGAACAATGGACAACCCACGATTTACAAGCTAAAACACCCAACCTTTATTGAATACTATCAATACAAGGACTCAGCCCAAAGGCTTACTTACATTAGACAACCCTATGCCTAGTTAGAGTATTTCCCACAGAGTTGCACCAAGCATTAACTCCTGATCTCACACTCTATATCTATTTTCGTGCATCAAGTACTATGTTTATAGAGATGGTCAGTTGATACCCCCAACTGCCAAGAGGTCTGCACCAATACGGTGCTGCCAACAAAAGGGTGGCAGTTCCCCAACTGCCCATGACTGATTTAACTGCCAAATAGTGCCTTCAAGTTCTTAGCCACGCATCCTTAATTCCTAGCAATACAAACCGCTGCAAGCCACTTTCCCACTAGTGCTAACTGCCCACAACTGTTTTACCCATGTTGTTCTCAACTGCTGCCACTACTTCCTGACACATTGCCCCATTGTTCTGTGCAATCTGGACACACCAAACTGCATCCCAACTGCTACTTGACCTAGCCTAAGTCGCAGTTCAAACCAACTGTGCACACCAGCCCATCTAGCATGCATCAGTCTTGCATGCTGAGCACCAGCCCATGCCATGCACCAATTGTTGCCAAGACCTTGTCCGTCAAGTCTTGGTCTTCTTAGCCGCCATCGAACATTGAACCATTTCGACACACCAATGATCCTACTCATTGACTCCAATGCTTAACCATAGGTGCAAGACGTGCGTGCCATTGTACACACACAACCCGCATGTTGCCCACATTCAATGCTAAGTTATTCCTTCATCCAAGTCACTGATCCGTCTGTTGACATTATTGTTAGGGGAGCGCAACAATGCCCAAACATGCCCCATGCTTCAGCCATGACAACCTGCCTATGACCCGGGTGGACTGCACGGACCACCCCTCCCCTATAGTAGCACTTAAGAAAATATCCAACGTGCCACCAACAGACGCCCAGTGCACTTGACCAGCCATAATGTATATCCCCTAGATATACTGGTTTAACCGTTGCCTTTCCATGTGATACTTTGACCATGCCAATTGAGTGCCAAAACCCAGTCTTGGTTCACCATTCAACTAACCAACAATCCAAATCCCATGTTAAACCAACAAGGGTCTAACAAACCACCCCTACTTGAAGAATTCGATGCCCTCGTCGAAGATCTTTGAGTAGCACATATTAAACCAACGAGATCTTTTGTAGCCATCAAATCCATCTGATGGCTCCTTTAAGGTACTGAACCCGGCATCTCCCTCTCCGAGAATAGCACCATAACCTGAACTTATTTTCGGTCACATGCAGGACTCAACACCTGCATGGTGTCAACTCTAACAACATTGAGACTTTCCTCTGCACCCAAATCAGATCCTTCATGATATTCTTAAGCCACCAATGCTGTTAATTTTTCTTTATTTGGGCAATCCCTTGCAAAATGTAGTCTACCACAGATAAAACAGCCGCCCGTCTCGAACTTCCCCTTGTTTTTCTGCCTACCATCTGTTGCAACTTGTTTGCCCTTATACAGCCCATCGCCAAGATCTCCAGCGGCACGACCCTTACCTGCCTTCTTGGACTAGTTCCCACCATTATCAGACTTATCAAGCCGCGTATCCACCAAACTGTCTGCTGCATTGACTACCGACTGGTAGTCCTTTACACCCTGGCATCGCAATTCTGCATGCGCCCAAGGCTGTAATCCCACAATGAAGTTGAACACCTTGTCCTCCTCGGACATTCCCTTGATGTCCAACAGTAGAGATGTGAAAATTTTCACATACTCCCGCATAGTCCCGTCAAGCGTTAGACGTCTCAACGCCTCCCTCGCTTGCCAGTTTGAATTCATCAGAAGGAACTAACCTTTCAACTCCTTCTTTAAGTCGGTCCACATAGTCACAGCAGCCCGGGTCTCATCACCAATCCTTGTGCGCCACCATAACTTGGCATCTCCAGCCAAATACGTGTTGGTGATGTCTACCACCTCTGCCTCGTGTATATGAGCATTTTTGAAGTATTGCTCCATGTCCCACAAGAAATTCTCAAGCTCCTTGACACTACGATCCCCTCCATATGGCTTTGGTTCAGAATTCTCGTCTTTTGTTGCACCATCGTAGCTTCCGTCCCACTAGTATGCAACAACGCCCGTTTGATGAGGCTTATTTCCCCATCAATTCGCTGGAAAGCCGCTTCCAAACGATCCCCGAGGGCTGTCAGTCACCCCATTTCGACCGATAATCCATCACTCTAGGATTTCTCATTAACTCCGACATTATCCATTGAAGTGTCGCTGAAGTACTATCACTTCCAACCGTGAACATATCCTGGTAAATTTCATATGAAAAGTGTTTTGTTATTTATTATATAGTGAAGAAAAACACCAACTAGTTCTACGATATAAGAAAGAATAGAAATATAATTTGATGAACGAATGAATGCTTACCAAAGTGATGCCTTGGATGTCGTTGGACGTGATGGGAAACTCAAGGCGTTGACTGTCATTGATTCTTAAAAGAACGTCAATTAGATCTTCATCTGCATTGTGTATATTTTGTTCCTTTCTGGTCGCCAGCTTTTCTCTATGCTCATTGATGATATGCCCAAAGATATGGTCAAGCTTCCGCCTCATGTCCTCCAACTTAGGCCTCATTCCAGTGATGTATTCAAGAAATTTAAATTTAGGAAACAAATCAGCCATAAAAAATCCGGAACCCCAATACGCTATATCTTCAACCACCTCAATGACTTCATCTTGATATTTGCATTTCTTTCCCATTGTTGCCCTACAAATTATAGCATTAGCCATTCCGGTCACCTTGGTACTATAATTGATAGGTGATCCTAAAGACGATCGAATGGAGTCAATGAGTTGCCACGATTCCTCCTCTCTAATATTGCGAAAGGACCTGACTTTATTGGCACTTAAGAGTTCCGATGTAGATATTTTGCGCATTTGCCTCCAATAATTGCCATAGGGAGCCAAAACAATGTCTCTACCGTTGGCCAACATTATCTTGCCTAGGAGCATATCCGGCCTGTCCGTCACAGGCAAGATCATGGGTTTTCAAGACCTCTTTGGTGATTCGAGGCGATGAGACAACAATAGCTGGAATTTTACCAAGTTGTATATGCATGAGAGGTCCATGTTTCCGTGACAATTCAAGGAGACCACGATGTGGTATCGGATTTGAAGCTGCCACTTGCATCAAATTTCCAATGAGAGGTAGCTTCCATGGCCCTGGGGGAAGAACTTTTGAGGATCTTTTCAATAACTTATTGATCAACAAAAAGAAAAAGAGGATGCTGGCTAGGGAAGCACTGATGATAGAGAAGAGAGAAGAATATTGGAACTCCATTATAATATTTGTTAAACCAATTGATTAAAAACTTCAATTCTGTGTACTTGTTTTTGTTGAAGATATTGCCATTTTATACTCGAATGGATTAGCTAACTTCCGAGTATTACAATAAAATAAGAGCAACTTTTTTAGTGGAACTGCCTTTCGAAGAAACTTCAAAACAATATATCTGGTCCCTTTGAACGTTCAAACTAAGTTGCTTCAGTAAATATATTATTTTTTCAAGCAAAGTGGGCTAAGGGAAATTTCAAACAACTTTTTTTATTATTAATCATTTGTTTATGCATTATCCATATTCCCTACCAAACGTGGAGGCCAAACACAGACAGAATCATGTCATCACCATATCTTAACTTCAAAAAAAAAAATAGATTTAAAATATTATTTAGAAATTCAGATTGAAATTAAGAAATAAATCAGAACTGAAATTTCCTATTATAACTTTGAGGTTCATATATTGAAATTAAGTAGCTTGATTCCGAGTAAAAATCTGCATATCGGCCCAGATTAATGCACCTTAATTTGAATATGATTTAATTATTCTTCCTAGCTAATCTTGGAAATCATAAAATTCGATTTTTGATGTTACTTTATTTTAATTTTTGAAAAACCAATTTTTTTATAAAATAATAATTTTAAAATAGTTTAATAAATTCAAGCCATCTAAATTTTAGACATAAGAAACATATGAAATGAAACTATTTTGTGTAAAGGGACAATATTATTATTATTTAGATCTGAAACAATAAAATAAATGAAACAATGTCCTGGAGAAAGATAACAGCTAACATAAGAAGAATACCTTTTAGTGCGAAAATAACCGACTAGCGGGTTTCTTACTTATCTAGAAAGTGTTGTACTCAGGGTACCTGATGCAATGCAAGTATGCAATAGGAGTGAGATTTCTTGACCTGAAGAGAGCACCCTAGGGCTCAAAAAGGTCACGTTTGACCAGCAAAGTCAACAATGTCCGTTTTTTATAACAAAAAAATACCACTTTTTTAGGTGAAAACGGCCTTCTAAGAAAAACGGCATTTTTTTCGTTTTACAGTAGCATTTTTGCACTTTTTTAATAAGGGGTATTTTCGTAATTTTAATAATTTCTGCATGTAGGGTTTCTATTGGGATTGACTCATTCTTCTGTGGGTTCGACTAATGGCCATTACGACATGGTGATCAGGAGTTGCAAAGGGGCAGCGCCCCCTAAAAGCCAAGCGCAATGGTGTAATTGGGCTTGAGGATTTATTAGTGTTACAGTCTTTGGTTTACTAACATATTGGGCTTGAGCCCATGTTATAGCAGCTAGGGTTTTCAAATTACTATAAAAAAAATAATTATTTTGTGTGTGAATTATTGTAGAGTGTGTGAGGCATCTATTAAATACATCAGACAAGCAGGACTAGCCAAATTGGTGAACCTGGGTATATCGCGTATTCTTACTTTTTCGTTCTTCATCTTAAATTCTAACAGTTTCATTATATATAGTTTGTAAAGCTTCTTGCGGTCGGACGATTTTTATTTTTCAATAAATTCTCTATTCCCCAATTCAATTTCTCAGAATTTTTTATTCTGTAATTCTTGTTCACCAACGCACACTGCATCAGTGACCATATATACATTGCTAACCACAACCACTATGAGGATGAAAGTGTTCACTTTGTCAATTGACGAGGTACTTTAAAATTGGCTAACAACTTGGAAGAACAGATGTGTAATTCATCCAAAATAATTAGTAATATATTTTAAGAAGAAAGCAATCTTTCTCACAAAAATCATCTTACACAAGCCATCTCAAACACCATCAACTTAAGTAACATGTTTAACCATGCGGAAGGCAGCCAACAGAGCCTTTGAGTAATCAAGCCACCAACAAAGGAAACATGTTTTATGTTTTTACTAATGCGGCAATGCCCAGTAAACAGAAACCAGCAGAAAACATAGGAAACGTGTAAAACAATGCTCAAGAAAAGGAAATTGAAGCTACCCTGTTCTCGCCTATATGAAATGCTTTTTCTATAGTACTTACTAGTTATCTAGAACTCGCGGTCAACTAGTCACATTCGTATATACCCCTAATATACTCGCAGTTAAACTGGAAGGGATAGTAACGCGGGGAAACGTTAGTGAACCTAAAATTGTCTCAATCTCATAAAATATTTTTTTCTTTTCATATAATTAAATAAGAAATCAATAAACACAATAATAAGAACATATAACAAATATTCATCCACAAGCACGACCTAATATTTAATGTGGTAAACCTTTTAAAAGTAAAAAAAACTACGGAGTAAACTCCGAATCTCCCTTATACCCCTGATAATGGGCTTGCAATATTCTTCTTAAACTTTATGTTCCAAAACTTGAGCTTACATAATAAACTGAGATAGTATAAAATTACCTTTAGAGAAACCTAATTAATTTCATCATCCAAACTACGCCAAGCAATAAAATTTTCAAGCTTTAAATTGAACGTAGATGGCAGGGGAGGTCTACAAGTAACAAATTGTAATCTTCTCAAATTATTCTTTCAGTGGCCTTCTTGCTACCAAGATTCCCCCGTTATAATAAGACTATGAGATAGCTTATTTATAATACTTTTTCTTATTCTATTCCTATTATTGATTGAAAACAAGCTTAAGTCTACCACATGTTCCTCACTAACAAATTATTCTCCTAATTAAATTAGGACCACATTTATTTGTCAATCTAACAAATAAATCTTTTTTCAACTTAAATTCTTTTATGGATGAAGACCCACACGCCCAACAATTAAGTGGCCTTATGTGTGTGCACTCACTTAACTATTTTAGTAATAAGAATAATAAGATTTTTTCATTTGTCTTTTTTCATATATTTCCTCCATTGCAAAATATAAGATTAAGTTTTACTTTTCAAACTCAATTTAAAATATTTTTAAATTTTAAACTTTTCATAATTTCTCCGATTAATTTCAAAAAGTCAAAATTAATTTTTACAATTTAGAATAAATGGAGAAACCAAGTTTGGCATCGCGCGCGTTCTATGCAAGTGTATAATCAGTGATCACCGCCAAATAGGTATACACAAACAAGCTTGAAGACAATATGGTAAGAAATAAGACCAACCTGTTGGGTTTATGGATTGCAAACCCATGAGATTATCATAATTAAATTAGGAGTATTTTAATTTAGTATGGGCATGTATACTTTCCGAAATTGAGAAGGATGAGACTCCGTATTGACTGTGCGGGCTTAATTCTTAAGGTGAATAGAAATTTTAATATGGCAGTGTCCAAATTAGAAAAGGAATACTCTGTAATTCCGACTCCAATTGAAAGTCACATTATGGTTTATGATATTATAGGCTTGGTATGCAATTCGAAAGCAACTTGGAATTAGAGTATATATATATATATATATATATATATATATATATATATATATATATATATATATATATATATATATATATGCACATGTAACAATTGTGAGCGGTTCTGAACAAAATATACAGGGGGTATATTGTTGAGTTGGTTAGTTTTTAGGCATTTTTATTTCAATTCTATGTATTTTTGTGTATTTGTTTCAGGTTTGTAAGAAAATAGCTTGCAATGGCATTTTAGTGATTTTTAAAAGCCAGGTTCACGCAGCTGCGTCACAGAAGCAGTCCATTCCAGAACAGTTAGACGCAGTTGCGTGAGATATGAAGCAGCTGCACACTACAAGAGAAAGGCTCAATTCTGACGGAATTATCTCCGACGAAATTAATTTCGTCGAGAATAACATAATTACGACGGAATAGTCCGTCGTTTTTAATTCCGTCGATAATAAGTTATAGTCGACGGAATTCCGTCGATATTGTAGATCCCTGTTGGCGCCAAAATTCCCGCGTCCAGACAATATAAGTTCGACGGAATAGAACATATAATCGACCGAATATCTGTCGATTTTATTTTCAACGGACCTAATGTCGATGGAATATTCCGTTGAAAATAACTTAAAACCCTTTTCATCGTCTTTCCCCCCCAGCTGCTTCAGTTTTTATTTATCTTTCTCACTCTTCCTGTCGCGATCTCTCTCTCTTTCAACGCCTTTCGGCCCCTCCGACCGACGTCACATCACCTTCGGCCCACCCCTCAGTCCATTGTCGCCGCCCGTTGCCGCCTCCCGTTGCCGCCGTCGAGTGTTACTGCCGTCCGTTCCGCCGTCCGTTGCCCCTCCGTCGCCGACGTCCGTAGCATCCTAAGGTATATATATATATATATATATATATATATATATATATATATATATATATATATATATTCTGAAATTAATTTGTGGTTGTATGTGGAAATTAATTTGTGGCAGTATGTGGTATTTCCTTGATGGTTATTATTTTGTGTATTTCCGACGCAATTTATGTTAAAATTGTTCAAATGCAATATTTGTGGGCCCTACATCTATTTATGTATTTTCCTAATTTGTCAGTACTAAAATAAGCTTAGTATTTACTTAGTTTTGTAATAATAACATAAAATGAAATGAATAACATAAAAATATAATTAAATTAATTAACTCAAATTAAGTTAAATTATATATACTTAAAATAAATTAAATTCATAAAACTAAATAAAATAAATTAATTTTATATAATTTAATAAAATAAAATGAAGAGAAATTAAGTAAAATTAAATGAAGTTAAATATAATTCAGAAAAAATAAATTAAATTACGTAAAATAAAATAAACTCAAATAAAATATAATTAAATTAATTTATTATAATAAAATTAGTGTAATATAATTAAATTAAATTAAGTTAAATTATAATAAAATTAATGTAATATAATTAAATTAAATTAAGTTAAATTTAACATAATTAAAATAAAATAAAGTCAAATAAAATAAAATAAAATAATTACATTTAAATTAAATTAAACTAAGTTAAATTAAATAAAATTAAAATAAACTAAAATAAAATATAATTAAATTAATTTAATATAATAAAATTGTTTCATGTATAATTAATTTACATTAAATTAAGTTAAATTTAATATAATTAAAATAAAATAAAATAAAATAAATTAAGTAAAATAAAATATAATAAAATAAAATAAATTAAGTTAATATAATTAAACAAAATTAAATTAAGTTAAATTAAATAAAATTAAGTGAAATTAAATATAATTCAGAAAAAATAAATTAAATTAAGTAAAATGAAAAAAATAAAATAATTTGAATAAGACTAAGTTAAATTAAATAAAATGAAAATAAAGTAAAACAAAATAAAATAAAATAAAATAAAATAACATTAATTTAACATTCCTCGCTTGACATTCACTCGTAACGGGTAAATATGGAATACTCTCAATTTAATCAAATTAGTTGTACATGCAGTATCGTTACGATTTTAGAAATTCAATTGCGTTGTACCCAAAAAATTCGTTTAATAAATTCAATCACTTGTGCATGTAATTTGGTTAGGAGCTTAGAAACCTGTTTGACATCCACTCACTATGAGTGAATGCCAAATAGTCCCCCGTCTAGGACTGTTGCTAAATGTTATGTCTCTCACTTAGGTTTGTGCCAACAATTTGAGTACGTTTTATTTGTTTTGGGGACTTTTCGTTGACATCTCTACATGTTCTCTAAGTACATACTTAGCTTACGTTGACGTGGTCTATTTCGTGTACTTAGAGACCATGGGGAGATGTTGTCGAAATTTCTTTGAAATAGAAAAAACGTGCTCACGGTGTTGGCACAAGTGAAGAGACGCATCTAGGAACGGGATAGAAGCCTAACCCGTATACTTAGAAGGTGAAGTCATGCAGGAATCATGAATGCACACACATACGCTAAGCACCCTGGTTAATTTGATACATCGTATTGTTTAGTGAAATATGTCAGACGACCGGAGCTGGATGTACCGTAGAATACCGGTTGATGGTAGAGGATTACTGCCTGAGTACCGTGATGGGGTGTCCAAATTTTTAAATTTTGCCAATGAACACGCTGATAATTCTAACGGAAAGATGAGATGCCCGTGTTTCAAATGTAAAAACCTGATTTGGAAGAAAGTCGACAACATTAAATACGATTTGTATTCGCGTGGGTTTGTAGATGGGTATTCTCTATGGGTTCATCATGGAGAGTCAACTGAGTTTAGCGAAATAAGTGACAGTATAGGCCAACCAATTCAATACGATCGATACG
This sequence comes from Hedera helix, assembly GCA_947179155.2. Taxonomy (NCBI): domain Eukaryota; kingdom Viridiplantae; phylum Streptophyta; class Magnoliopsida; order Apiales; family Araliaceae; genus Hedera; species Hedera helix. The sequence goes on from OX359286.1 coordinate 2,665,868, forward strand.
ATGATAGTTATGACGCCGTGGAGATGTTGGTTGATGCGTATGGCCCTAACAATATTGATTGGGGTGCAAAATGAGCAGTCGTCAATAACTTGTCATCAAGAACCAAAGGACACAGCAGCAGCCTTTTACAATATACTATCTGAATTTGCTGTCCCATTGTACGATGGAAATGATAAGCACACCAGGCTATATGCAGTGACGAAGCTCTTACACTTCAAGAATGAGCATGGCTGCAGTAAGAGAGGTTTCAATGAGTTCCTTAGGCTTATCAGCGAGTTCTCACCAAAGGGTTACACTCTGCCCTCAAGGTATTATGAAGTTAAAAAGATGGTAAAGGGTTTAAATTTGGGGTATACAAAGATCGATGCTTGTGAGTAGGATTGCATGTTATATTATGGGGATGACATAGATAAACTGCAGTGTGACATTTGCAACATGCCTCGTTACAAGACAACTAAACGTGGGGGGAAAACTAAGCGTGTGCCTAAAAAAATCTTAAGGTACTTTCCGCTTACCTCGAGACTTCAGTGTCTATTCATGTCGACCCATACTACAGCGCATATGACTTGGCATAAAACAAGGGACATCGTGCCTAGTCAGTTGTCTCACCCTACAGATGGAGATGAGTGGAAGAAGTTTGATGCAAATTTTCCTCAATTTGCTGAGGAAAGTAGGAATGTCAGGCTTGGCATGGCTACGGATGGGTTTTGTCCATTTAATAATTTTAGTCAACCATACTCTGTGTGGCTAGTGATCATGGTAGCTTACAATCTTCCACCGTCAATGTGCATGAAGGATCCGTATCTGTTCTTGACTTTACTCATACCGGGGAATAAGAGTCCTGCAAAGGACATAAACGTGTATCTTAAGCCGTTAGTCGATGAACTTAAGATGCTGTGGGAGACAGGGGTGCAGACTTATGACAAATCAATAAAGCAAAATTTTCTGATGAAGGCAACTTTGTTGTGGACTATCACTGATTTTTTGGCACTTGGGATGATCAGTGGATGGTCGACTCACGGGAAGTTTTCATGTCTAGTTTGTGTGGGGGATGTGCAAGGCACACATTTAAAACATGGCCGAAAAATTAGTTTATTTGGTACTGCTCGTAGATTCTTGCCTGCTGATCACAGTTACAAAAAGATGTCGACACTGTTTAATAAAAAAACAGAGAAAAATGGGGTTGTCGGTCGATTGTCAGGCAGTGAGATTTTCGGTTGGCTGAACGATCTTAACTTTCCACCACCAGGGAAGGAGCACAGTAAATATAGGGCCCAAGGTTACGGCAAGGCTCATAACTGGACGCATTCGCCCATGTTCTTCGAGTTGCCGTACTGGGAGTCACTTTCAGTCCGTCACTGTATAGATGAAATGCATACAGAAAAGAATGTGTTTGAGAACTTGTTTTACACCGTGCTAGATGTGAGTGGTAAAACAAAAGACAATGACAATGCACGGAAAGATCTGGAGGCACTTAACATATGGCCTGATTTGTGGTTTCGACATAACAACTCAAAACCTAAAGCTCCATTCTGTTTAACCAAGCAACAAGTTGAAGACATTTGCAAATGGATAAGTGCGTTGAAGCTTCCAGATGGATATGCTTCTAATATATGTCGTTGTAGTAAGGTTGAACAGTTGAAAATTACTGGGTTCAAAAGTCATGATTGTCATGTATTCATGCAGAAGTTGATGCCAATTGCATTTCGCGAGATGTTACCCAGAAAAATTGTAGACGCCTTAACCGAACTTTCAAATTTCTTTCGAGATCTATGTTCAACGGTTATAAGGTATACTGACGTGGAGAAAATGGAGAAAAATATAGTCCTGACAATGTGCAAGTTAGAAATGATATTTCCTCCGGGGTTTTTTGACTCGATGGAGCATTTGCCTATTCATCTGCCATATAAACTTAAGCATGGAGGACCTGTCCAATATCGATGGATGTATTCGTTTGAGAGGTATTATCGTCTACATTTCTTTTTTGATGATATTCATAACTCATATTCGTAATGTTTGTGAACTTAATTAATGTATTTTAGGTACATGCGTCGTTTAAAGCAGAAAGTAAAGAATAAAGCTTGTGTAGAGGGTTCTATTGTTGAACGGTACACGGAGGAAGAGCTTGTCAACTTCAGCTCATTGTATTTTGAAGATGTTGTCATAATGAAACACAATCGTTTAAGTCGAAATGAGGTCGTCGAAGTCCAACCATGTGTTGATGAGTTAGCTGTATTTTCTTATCCGGCTAAACCATTTCGCCATTAGACGATGACGTACTTAAGTGAAAAAGATTTGAAAATTGTGTCTACATATGTGCTTCTAAATATGCCCGAAGTATCGTCATACATAACGTAAGTACATACTATTTATAAAATTTTAATTTTTAATAGCCTAGCCTAAAATTAAATCGTGTTATAACTGTTTCAGTGCATTTGAAGAAGAAGCATGTGCTTTAAACCCAAGCTTAAATGCAGTACAGTTGGAATCGTTCACGACTACAAATTTTCAACAGTGGTTGAAGAGAAGGGTTCCAGCTGTTGCGCATATTGTCCGCGTAGATGTCGGCTCTGCACAGTAAGTGTAAAATAGCATTATGTTAAATTGAATTAATTTATTTTGTAAAACAATAAACATAGCTTTGCGTTCTTTGTTTTGTTTTGTAGTATTATGGATCATGTGGCTAAAGCCACTTTACACGCCATATGTCTGACACACCTCCTTAATGGCTGCATGCGATTTACGCAGTACGCGCAGCATGATGTCTCCTTCATGGATACCATGTTACGTGAATTTCACGTAAGTTATTTTAAATAATTTAAACTGTATACGTACATACTACTTACACATTCAATTTATTTTTTTCTGATAAGTTAGTTCGTTTTCTTAGATTTATTTTAGATATAAGGAGGGCATCTCTCAGGCGACAGTGTTATTATTGCACATGTCGCAAAGAACTACGCCGGCTGGTTATACGAGATGAGATATAGGGCTGCCCAGGTAGTTGTAGACCAGCCCGAGACTACTATTCGAGACCATCAGCCCCCTATTGTTTCAGATGCAGCATAGGAGGTCATGTGTACTCATTGGGATGCTGACGACTTCAAAAAAAATCAGAAAAAATGAAGAAAAATCGTAGCCAGTTCTGAGTAGTACATACTACGGGTTCATGGTCATTTGAAGAAGTAAAATCGGTATGTATATATTTAGTTTACTTTAATATTCTCATAAAAATATGTACTAAATAAATGATAAATTAAAATTTTATTTGTTAGGTCATGGGCGGTGAGTTGGGATGACCTCCCACCATGATCGAGTTCTGGGATAGATCCCACACGCCAAAGAAATGTAGTATGTCACAGGCAGCTGCAGCTATACGGGTAAGAGTTTTTATAAAGTCATGTAATAATTAGTATCATGTACTTAATTAAATAAGTCAATAAAGTACCATATACATAATAAATTATAGGACCGATTTCAGAGCCTTCGGGACGAGCGTGTAGCTGAGTTGCAGGCTGCTATGGGAGATTCTACCATCCCCCCGTCCGACGTTAGCTTATCTAGGGATGAGGATATGGCTCTTTGGTTCGCGTCTCAAAATCCCCCTACTAGCACTACGAGCAGATATCGAGTGTTGGGGCTGCCGAGGGTGCCGGCATATACATTGATCGAAGGTATTTATTGTAGTATGTTGCTCGTTAATTCAAAATTTATATTGATATTTCATTTTTTTTTTGTGTTATATTTAATGTTGCAGGTTCTAGCCAGCGTTCGAAAGACATGTTGGACAATCTCATACGGGCGCTGGCTTGGACGACGCGTTGTTCTAGCGGGTCATGGCGGCGGTGTCAGAGACGTTTCGTATGGATCCGATATTCCGTAGTCAGAGCCTACCTACCAGTGCTCGTCTTCACCAGCTTGCTCAGGACGTTGTAGCAGGGGCCAGTGTCGAGAGTACGAGCATATCTACGGAGCAGTTCGCCGCGATACGAGACGAGGTGATTCGGATGGTGACTACCCTGTTGTTGGAGGCTTTTGGCCCGATGCTGACTCAGCGCCTGACTGCACAAGTATTTTATTCAATTTAAGTTGTATATTCTGTATGTTCTGCAATAATTATTTAACTATGAATTTTTGTCTCAAGTATGGACTAATGACTGATGTTTGTAACTGTATTTACATGATGACAATTTCGAGCATGTTGGCGATGCCGATCGCGAGCGGGGGGGGGGGGGGGGGGGGGAGGGGGGTTAACAACGATGATTTTCATACACCACAGTAGAACCCTCGATCTCTAGGCGATGATTATTTGTAGATTATAATTTAGTTGTACTTACTTTAATTTAACTTAATTGATTGTAATTCATGGTAATTTTGTTTAGTTTTGTAAAGTACGGTAATTTATTTTATAATGCGTTATCGTTTATATTTATATCAAGTGTGTGAACATAAAGAATGGATTACTGTTGTGCTGTTGGGATAAAGTAGGTTTGCAGGTACAAAAAATGTGATTTTAAAACCTAGCATTGAAAAAAGCAAAAAGAACCTTTTAAAAAAAAATCTTGTATTTCCGACGGAATTAGGTATTTACGATGGAATTTCTGTCGGAATTATTGCATTAAATTATTAATTTCGTAATTATCGGAAGGACTATTACCGACGGAATAAAATTATTACGACGAAATTTCCATCAAAATTCAGTACTTAAATTCGATGGATGGGTTGATTTTATGACGGAATTTCCGTCGAAGATATAAATTAAAATGCCGACGAAATTATTTATTTTTGACGGAATTTATTCTGTCGGCCATATGCGAATTACGATGAAAACTCCGACGGGAAAAGTACGTCGGGGATTATTTATTTTCGACGAAATTAATTCTGACGCGGTTATTTTCGTCCGAATCATCGACCGAACTTTCTGTCAGTAATATTATAATTCCGACGGAATAGGTTTATTTTCGACGAAAATTTCTGTCGGAATTCAACGCAGCTGCGTGACTTCTGAAGCAGCTACGTCAGGGGATTTCAACGCAGCTGCGTCAAGGGTTTTTAACGCAACTGCGTGAGGTATGAAGCAGTTGCGTCACGGTTAAATTAGTGTTTTCCCCACGTTATGGAGCGGTTGCCAAGTCAGTTTTTGAGATGCCAGTTAACTTGCTGAGGAGCGGGGAATTTAAAAAGGAAAAAGAAGGCCAGATAAAAGGCGTGGTTAGACAGAAAGAAAACGAACGAAAAGCAATAGAGCGAAAGACATAGAGAGCAACGGAGCGAAGAGAAAGAAACCTACAGACTGACGGAAGAAATTCTAGTTGTGGTGTAGAGAAGGGCAAGAACACATTATTAGTTTATCTCTGAACTCCTTGTACTTTAATTGTTGTCATTTATTATGGCTAGATGTTATTCATTTGTATTTCGTCTTAATTTGAAGATGAGCTAATTCTGTTGTTTAGGGTTTGCAATGTAATTATGTGTATGATCTGAATTGAGTTATTACTTGTGATTGTTATATACATGTGAGGTTGACTACCATATCTGTTTGATTGTTCTAATTACTTGGCCAGTGATTTAACCTAGTATTTCATATAGAATCGAGAGAGGATGTATGAAATTAGACCCTTTTATGGTAGCATGTGAACTTCGTTGTTAACGTAAATTGTGATTGAGATAGAAATATACTTAATTGCCACGTGTAATTGGTAGAGAACCTGAGCTTATTATCTTTTTAAATTCAACAATCATAGAAATATAGGTTGTTGATTTAAAAGTGATGTTCTTCTTCAGTCTATTCCATAATCGGTAGAATTGGGGAAGATTTGTTGTATAATAATCGAGAGATATTATTCAGTTAATTGAGAGTTCTTAATTAGCAACTCATTGCTTGTATTCTAACTTAACAGTAATAACTAGGTTCAGTTGATGACATATAATTAAGTTGTAAACCCTAAACGTCGTTAATATAAAGATCTTAGTTTGAAGTAATTTAATTGTTAAATTTTAACTTCACAACTTAACAATATTTGCAGTTCACAAAATTTAATTGATGTTAATTCAATTATTAACTAGTAATTCAATGCTTTATTTGCAATTCCTCGTGGGAACGTTACCTTGCTAGCTTTATACTACAATTAGACCACGTGCACTTGCGTGGAGTATTTTCTGAAACGGAAAAAGGCGAACAAGTTTTTGGCGCCGTTGCCAGGGAACTGTTTTAAATAAAGTGTTGATATTAGTTTAATTGAAGTATTTTCTTGTGAAGGTTGATAAATTTTAAGTTTATTACCCTTCGTTTTTTTGGTAATCTTGGTTGTATATGCAAACACGCTCACAGGGTAAGGATACAGTTCCTTTCGAAGACAAGATTGAAAGAAGGTTACGTCAGATTAGGAACTATATTCAAGAAACAGCGTAACACCAGGAGCAGGATCAAGTAAGAATGGCAGAGGAAGAGGGGAAAAAGTCCTTACGGGACTATGCCACTCCGTAGATGACCGAGATACAGTCGAGTACTACAAGACCAGCAATCACTGCGGCACAATTTGAGATAAAGCCGAGAACAATTCAGATGGTCCAGAATTCTGTACAGTTTAGGGAGTTATCAAATGATGATCCTAGCATGCATTTGAGGAGTTTCTTAGAAATATGCGATACTTTTAAATATCCAGGGGTTTCGGATGATGCGTTCGCTTGAGGCTATTCCCGTTCACACTTAGAGATAAAGCAAAGAGTTGGCTTCATTCACTGCCCCCGGGATCAATTACTACATGCGATGATTTGATGCAAAAGTTTCTGGCGAAATTCTTCCCTTATGCAAAGACAGTGAAGATAAGATTTGAGATCACTACATTTGCCCAACAAGATTCAGAGTCATTATACGAAGCATGGGAAAGATTCAAGGAGTTATCGAGAAAATGTCCGCATCATGGGATTCCAAAATGGCTTCAAGTTCAGACATTCTACAATGGGTTAGGACAAGCAGTGAGATCAAGTATAGATGCGGCAGCGGGAGTTGTGACGAGGCATACGCCTTACTAGAAACCATGGCAGCAAACAACTACCAATGGCTGACAGCAAGAATGAATCCACCTAGGGTAGCTGGAGTTATTGAATTAGATTTTGTTACGGCATTGTCAGCACAAGTGTTACGAACTATGTGCAGGGAGTCATTCAAGTGATCAGTGTAAAATTAATCCAGAGTCGGTGCAATTTGTGTCCAATTATAATCGACAACAAGGGGGGAATTCTAACAGTTGCAATCTGGGGTGGCGTAATCATCCAAATTTTTCTTGGAGTAACAACCAATCATAACCCCAAGGCAGGCTTCGAGAAATACATATCCACCGGGGTTTCATAATCAGCAAAATCAACTGCCTCAGCAGCCGGATAAGTTGGCTCAGATGGAAGATGTATTAGCTAAGTTGGTTAATCAGTTCGATTTGACAGTGAAGACTCAGGCTGTGGCTATAAGGAATCTGGAGAACCAAATGGAACAAATAGCCAGTGCATTGAACAGTAGACCTCAATGATCATTTCCAATTGATACAGAGGTAAACCCAAAGCGAGACGGTAAAGAGCATTGTAAGGTTGTTGAACTCATGAGTGGTAGAGAATTGCAGGGTGCTAAGGAAAAGCAAGGTGAAGTTATTGAAGAAGAGAAAGAAGACGGGGGTAATGCAAAATCTCAAGTTACGGAGAGGTTTAAAATGGACAGGAACCCTAATAAGGTACCTAACGTCCCGTTTCCACAGAGATTACAGAAACAAAAGGTCGATAAGCAGTTTTCGAAGTTTTTGGAGGTTTTCAAGAAGTTGCAAATTAACATTCCTTTTGCAGATGCATTGGAACAGATGTCGAGCTATGTGAAATTTATGAAGGACATCTTGTCCAAGAAGAGGAGATTGGGCAATTATGAAACCGTTGCATTAACTGAAGAGTGCAGCGCCATTTTACAGAAGAAGTTGCCTCCAAAATTAAAGGATCCGGGAAGTTTTTCCATACCATGTACTATTGGGAGTCAACATTTCAGTCGTTGCCTATGTGACTTGGGAGCAAGTACAAATCTCATGCCCTTTTCGATTTATCAACAATTGGGTCTTAAGGAAGCATCTCCTACAAATGTAACACTCCAGCTAGCAGACAGATCTCTTACATATCCACGAGGTATAGTGGAGGACGTGCTAGTTAAGGTCGATAAGTTCATATTTCCAGCGGATTTTATTATTTTGGATTATGAGGAGGACCGAGATATTCCTATCATATTAGGAAGACCGTTTCTTGCTACTGGGAGAACTTTGATAGACGTTCAGAAGGGGAAATTGACTATGAGAGTGCAGGACCAAGAAGTGACTTTCGATGTGCTGAAGGCAATGAAATTTCCTAATGAGGTTGTTGAGTGTTTAAGAGTTGATATTGTTGATGATGTTGTGAACGAGATGTTTTTGGGAAACAGTATCAGTGATCCACTAGAGAAGTCAATCAGTATAGAGGAAATTTCAGGTTGTGAGTAAGCGATGGAGTACGTGCAAGTAATGGACGCTGCACCGAGGTTTACAAAGTTCAGGCAACATTTTGAGGAACTTGATTACTCAAAAAATTCAAAGGCAAATGGGAAGTCCTCGTTTGAAGTGCCACCAATTTTGGAGTTGAAGCAATTGCCTAACCACCTCATGTATGCTTATTTGGGTAAGGAGTCTATTTTGGCTGTAATTATTTCAGCATCGTTGGACGAGGTTCAAGAAGAGAAATTACTACGGGTGCTTCGAGAGTGCAAATCAACTATTGGATGGGTCCTAGCAGATATTAAAGGTATTAGTCCCTCATTTTGCATGCATAAAATTTTAATGGAGGATAATGCAAAGCCAGTAGTTGATCAACAGAGAAGACTAAACCCAATTATGAAGGAAGTGGTGAGGAAAGAAATAATTAAGTGGCTAGATGCTGGGATTATCTACCCAATTTCAGATAGTGCTTGGGTAAGTTCATTGTGTCCCGAAGAAAGGTGGTATGACAGTTGTTCCTACTGAGAATAATGAGTTGATTCCGACGAGAACAGTTACGGGGTAGCGAGTTTGCTTGGACTATAGGAAGTTGAATAAAGTCACGCGCAAGGATCATTTCCCCTTGTCATTCATTGATAAGATGTTGGATCGACTTGCGGGACATAAATATTACTGTTTATTCGATGGGTATTCGAGGTACAACCAGATAGCCATTACACCAGAAGATCAAGAGAAAATGACTTTTACATGTCCATATGGAACATTCGCTTTCAGGAGAATGTCTTTTGGATTGTGTAATGCTCCAGCAACTTTCCAACGGTGTATGATGGCGATATTCTCATATATGGTCGAGCGGAATTTGGAAGTCTTTATGGATGATTTCTCAGTTTTTGTTGATTCATTTGATGTCTGCCTGGAGAATCTAACTTTGGGGCTGAGAAGATGTATGGAAACGAATTTGGTATTAAATTGGGAAAAATGCCATTTCATGGCTCAAGAAGGGATTATTCTGGGGCATCGGGTGTCAGTGAAGGGCATTGAAGTTGATAAAGCAAAGATTGAAGCTATTAAAAAGTTGCCTCCTCTGAATTCAGTTAAGGGTATTCGTAGCTTCTTAGGTCATGCAGGGTTTTACCGAAGGTTCATTAAGGATTTCTCTAAGCTCACAAAGCCATTATGCAGTTTACTAGAGAAAGAAGTTCCGTTCGAGTTTGATGAAGCATGCCTCACAGCTTTTGAGATTTTGAAGCAGAAATTGATTACAGCTCCGGTGGTAGTAGCTCCAGATTGGGGTCATCCTTTTGAGTTGATGTGTGATGCAAGTGACTTCGCAATTGGGGCAGTTTTGGGCCAGCGTAAAGACAATGTATTTCAAGCTATTTATTATGCCAGTAAGACTTTAACTGATGCCCAGCTAAATTATATAACCACAGAGAAGGAGTTATTAGCTGTAGTGTTTGCCTTTGATAAGTTCCGTCCATATCTCATTGGAACAAAGGTAATTGTCTACACAGACCATTCAGCAATAAGGTACCTTGTTGCAAAGAAAGATGTAAAGCCTAGATTGATCCATTGGGTTTTATTGCTTTAAGAGTTCGATCTTGAGATTCGTGACAAAAAAGGAACTGAAAATCAGATAGCGGATCATTTGTCTAGAATGGAACAACCCAGAAACAATGATATGGCAGTCAACGATAGCTTCCCAGATGAACAGTTGTTTGTAATTACATCTAAGGTACCGTGGTATGCAGATTTAGCCAATTATATTATTGGGAAGGTCCTACCTCCAGAGTTGACAAGTCAATAGAGGAAGAGGTTTCTACATGATGTACGGCAATATCTGTGGGACGAGCCATTTTTGTACAAAAGTTGTGCTGACCAGTTAGTGAGACGTTGTGTTCCTCAAGAAGAGATGGGAAGCATTCTTCAGTAATGTCATGCATCAAGTTATGGAGGCCATTATGGTGGACAAAGAACAGCTGCTAAGGTTTTTCAATCAGTTTTTTTCTGGCCTACTTTATTTAAGGATGCTTATTCATTTGTTCTACAATGTAATCGATGCCAAAGGGTAGGTAATATTTCTAAAAGACAGGAGATGCCCCTTAATTCTATTTTAGAAGTTGAAATGTTTGACGTCTGGGGTATTGATGTTATAGGACCTTTTCCCTTATTTTTTAACAATTCTTATATCCTTGTAGCAGTCGATTATGTGTCTAAGTGGGTGGAAGCAATTGCAACCTCCACTAATGATGCTAAGGTGGTAACCAAATTTTTGCAACGTAATATTTTCACAAGATTTAGGACACCTAGAGCAATAATCAGTGATGGAGGATCTCACTTCTGCAACAAACAATTCAACGCCCTACTAGCGAAATATGGAGTCACGCATAGAGTTACTACTGCTTACCACCCACAAACAAGTGGACAAACGGAGATTTCAAATAGAGAAGTGAAACGGATTTTGGAGAAGACAGTAAATCTGAATCGTAAGGATTGGTCCATTAAGCTCGATGATGCACTCTGGGCTTATAGAACAGCTTTTAAGACACCACTTGGAATGTCGCCGTATCGACTGATTTTTGGGAAAGCTTTTCATTTGCCAGTGGAATTAGAACATCATGCATATTGGGCAACTCGGAAATTGAATTGGGATTTTAACCTAGCTGGTGAGGAACGGTTGCTACAACTCAATGAGATGGAGGACCTTCGACTTTAGTCCTATGAAAACGCAAGAATTTACAAGGAACGAGTCAAACGTTGGCATGAAAAACACATTGTGGACCGGAAGTTTGAACCAGGTCAATCGTTGTTATTGTTCATTTTCCGACTCAAACTTTTTTCGGGAAAGCTGAAATCACGGTGGTCAGGTCCTTTCACAATTCATGTTGTTTATCCATATGGAGCGGTGGAGTTAAAATGCAACGATTCAGAGGCCACGTTTAAAGTGAACGGTCAAAGACTCAAACATTACTGGGGAGACACATTCGATAGGATGAAGTCCTCAGTCTCTTTCTCATCTTAAACAGGGAGTAATGTCAGGCTGATGACAATAAAACAAGCGCTGTATGGGAGGCAACCCAAGTTTCATTTCTTTTGAGTTGATTAATTTAGCTGAAATAATTTGATGAGTTTAGTCATATTTATATTTTAGGGTTTTTGTTGCAACTAATTTGAGCAATGTATGTCAGGTACAATTCTTCAAGGTTGTCAAACGTTCAAGGAAGAAAACAAGGAGTTAAAAATTTTAAAACAGAGGGTGACGCATCTGCGTCAGAAATCATGCCCCTGCGTCAGAAGTCACTGTAATTGATTCAACTCTAGACGCACCTGCGTCAAAAGCGGAAGCAGCTGCGTGAGAGGGTGACGCCCCTGCGTCAGAAATCACGCCCCTGCGTCAGAAGTCACTGGAATTGATTCAACTCTAAACGCACCTGCGTGACAATCCTATGGAGCTACGTAATAAGACATGCCCCTGCGTCAGAAATCATGCCCTTGCGTCACATATTATTAAATCAGGTATGACGCAGCTGCATCAATACCCTACGCAATTGCGTGTCTGGTGTAATGTCGCGAGCACCCAAAAATAAAATCTTACTTTGGAAAAAATATTAATGTAGTAGTGCAAGTAAGAGTCGATCCCACAGAGAATGATTATTTAATTTTATGTTTTCGCAAGCAAAAATTGGGGGGGTTTGTAATTAAAGAAACGATTTAAATAAAATTAACTAAAATAAATATGAAAGAAGTAAATAAGAAGAAAAAGCCTTGGTTTAAGTCAAAATCCACCATCAAGAATTTACAACTGATCACTGATGCAAAAATAACTCAATTCATATTTTAAATATTCAACGTGAAATAATTACTCCCATTCGAATAATTTTCTTATCTCTCCTTAATTTTAGTTAAGCAGAAACAAGCGATCTAAATAACCCTTACTACTAAATAATCTCAGTCAAGCACTAAAGATTTAACCTAGTAGCAACATAAAGAAATAGAGAGATCGTTGAATTAAACAACACAATCCAAGCGTCTGCATTTAATTTAGATGAATATTTTTCCTAAGATATAACAATATTTTGATAAGCAAAATAATTATTAACCTTAGTTGCTTCGCAAATTAAAGTGACCAAACAATTACGGATTTGATATTTAATTTAGCAGTAGATTTCAACGAATAATAAACTAGTGTGCACCCTAGCAATTAATATTTAATACTCAAAATATAAATTGAACAATTAAAATAAATTAGATCTCACAGTGTATAAATCTTGATGGCTTCAATCACTCAAACCAAGAAAAAGAATTTAGCTACTCATAATTGTAGAGAGCATCAAATAATAGAAGAAAGAATTTTTATTCTAATAGAAGAGTTGTATCTTACATTGTGTGTCAAGCCCTCTATTTATAGGCTCCATAAACCTCCTAACTTATCCAAACCCTAATAGGATTTATAATTAAAAATAATAAAATAATAATTATTATTATCCTAACCCTAATTGGAATTAAAATCCAATTTGGAATCAAAAAGTAGCAAAAATTCACGAATAATTCCGTTTTGGGCCATTTCCGCGCTTGCCAAACGCTGCCTTCGCTACAGTGCTCGATCGACTCACGCGCGCCCGCGCATTGCGCGGCACTGGCATCCACACGACGTCGTTTTGAACCCGTTCTTGCTACTGTACAGCATCACCACGCGCATTGCGCGGACGCTCTGATGAAACAACGTCGTTTCTTCTGTCGACCAATCCATTCGCGCGCATTACGCGGTCGCCATTTTTCCGGAAATTATTGAAATGCCACCGAGCGGTTTATTTACCAAAATGCCATTTAACTTTTGCTGAATTTACAGATTTGCCCCCAAACTTTAATTTTCCTACAAAAATAAATGTAAATTAATTAAAAATAATATAAAAATACTAAAAATCCTAGAAACACATAATAATAAATAAAACACCTAAAACATTACAAATAAATAAAAAGAAATATAAAAATACTATAAAATTACCTAAATTATCATAAATTAACTAAAACCCTATAAAACCTATTAAAACCAAAATGAGCTAAATAATTAAACATTTAAGCACACAATAAATATAAAAACTAAGTATTAGGGAATAAAAATAACATATAATTTAACCCTATTAGTGTCAGGGAATTTTCAAATTTAAACGGCTGAGTGCTTAAACCGTGTGCCATTTCGTCTGCCCTCTTTTCAGCATACTACTTTCTTCCGTTAAGCCCCTTCGTTTCACCTACCAGTTACGTCCATTAAACATGCATTTACGGATGAATGGTGCATCTTGGCCAATATAAATAGAGTTCTCAAGGCTACAGGACACTCACACTCCTTCCATTTCTCAAGAATACGTCAAGTTTGGGGGTCCTCTCCTACATCTTCAAGTAAGCATTTGCGTTGTCAACTTTCATAAAATTAGACTTGTGGATAGTGCTGGAACCTTACAATTATACAAATTGATGTGGTATTGGACTTATTAGTGCTATTGGGGGTTTAATTCAAGAATCAAGATTATAAGTTTGGGGGTTGTAAACAAGGTACCCACCAACTGTTTGTTTAAATTCTTCAAAGAAAAAGCCAAGTTGTTCTTAGAATTGGTTGGTGTTGCAAACACATTAGAAGGCTTGTGAGTTCAATGGCACCGAAACGTCACAGAGGAGGGAGCTCAAGGTCCACCCCTCCATACGATTCAAGCCGGTTTGTGAGCTATGAATCGGCCAAATTCTATGAGGAGCATGTCGATGCCAAGAAGCTTATACCAGAGCGGGGTCTGGATCCAGGACCTTTGGATGGTGAGTTATGGAGAATGATTAATCAGAATTGGGGTACATTACCTCACCAACCTAAACCTGCCGTCATTTTAATCGTTAAGGAATTTTATGCTAAGGCCAAGGCGGTTAAACATAATGACGTAGTCATCCGGGGTAAGAAGGTCTCCTTTTCTCCTGCGAAAATAAATGAGTACTATGGTATTCCATTGCATTCAGAAGCAGATGAGTATTCAACATTTGCTAAGGAGCCGGTAAATTATGAGGAGGTTATTAGAGGATTGTGCCAACCGGATGTAGTTTGAAAATATAGAGATGGTGAACCCAAAACCTTCTGTGTGCTAAACTAATGCTAAACTAATGATATGGGAAGACATGGTACTACTTTCTGTGTGCTAAACTAATGCCTACCACACATGTCACCGGGGTAATTAAAGAAAGAGCGGTCCTCTTATTCTGCATAGTCAATAAGAAAACCATTGATAAGGGACAAGTGATCAACAGCTCAATCAAGTATGCCATCAAAGGGAAACCAATCCGGGGTCTACCTCATTTGTCATTAATTTGTGGGCTTTGTGAAGCGGCAGGTGTGGTATGGGATTAAAGTGAACCAATTCAGAACCCTCAAGTCTCCATAGATTATAAAATCATCAAGAACTTCAAGCAATGGGATGGGGCACCTCCTGATCCAAAAGGAGCTGGATTTCTTTTAGGTGATACGCCTTCTCCGGATACCGAGGAGTTATTTGCAGCAGAGCCGGAACATGATGCAGCTTCATCGTCAAACACAATTGACACGTTAGTGGAGGAAGTACGACAACTACGGAGAGAATCTCGTCGACAACCTATACGGGATGCCTATTTGGCACAAGCAATGGGTTCTATGATGCAATAACAACCAGCTTTCTCTACGACTTTAGCGGAGGTGTTTAATCACTTAGAAATGAATGATGGTCGTGAGCCTTTGCACTTTCCATCTCCTCCGACGATGCTTGCATTACCTCCTAATTCGCCAGACGAAGAAGTAGAGGAGTAGTGTTCACTAAGGGAAGTCCCGTTATTTCAATTTCGTTATAATTCTCATTGAGGGCACTGAGTTAGACAAGTTTGGGGGACATACATTTTAGTTCATTTTTGTTTTCGTTTGTTTCTATTTATGTTTTGTTTTTGTTTGTTTCTATATGTTAAAAAAAATTAGGAATGTGTAGATGAATTTTGAGGGTATATTCACTACAAACCCTCACGAAACTTAACTAGTCCTCATAAGGCAATTATGGGATTTAAAAGGCTTGTTACACGTGCTAAGTGTAATCGTGGTACCTACGAAAACGATTAGTTTTAGTTGTAGAATTTCTTGTGAAGGTAATCATGAAAATTAGTGCAAGGTCGATCATAAAAATGTTTGCTATTTTCTAGCCTTTAAAGAGAAATGGATGAACATGATGAATTTCAATCTTACAGTCGAGTAGTCTTGCGCTATTTTTGATTCCTACGTCCTTATAAGCACAAAGTGGATTGTTTGATTAGTTGAGAATTAGAAAACTTACCAGATTGATAATTTGGGGGTTTCCTGTGATGAATTCCAATACTTACTTAAACTTCTCGTATGCTGAGTTAAGGCTTTTACATAAGTTTGGGAGGGATCTACTATTAAAAAAAAAGAGAGAAAAGAGAAAGAAAAATAATAAAATAATAAAAATATACATACATGAGAATAATTGACTCAGTCAGAATTTTGTGGCCTTTGCTATTCGAGCAAGTAAACCCTTAGGGATGTCTTTACATCTAGTATCCTAAAACCAACTGGTTTGGGAGTCGTTGGTTAAAAGCTCGTTACAGGGGTAGCATTGAATAGCCTAATGGAATTATGCATTGCACGAGTCATGGGTAATGAGTTTAGGGGTGAAATTGAGCGTAACACGCATTCACTCCTATATTTCTTATGAGTAGTATGATCCCTAATTTATGTGACTGCCTGACTTAGTTAAGTTTTGTAAAAGTAAGGGTGTGAATTCAAACTGAAATTCTGCTTGTGATTAATCTAAGAGTTTGTCTAATTTTTCTGACTAGTTGAAACTACGGAACACACACACAATTAGGAATCTTAAATAGGGCTTGATTATAGATTCTGTGAGATTTGTGAATTCTGTGGTTCTTGAAAGTTCTATAAGGCTATTACGAGTTGCTTTGAGGCCTAAATCTGGTGTGTGGTAATAATGTTTCATGTTATGCTTAAAAATTCATGGTTGCTTCTAGTG
The DNA here is from genome assembly GCA_947179155.2 of Hedera helix. Lineage (NCBI taxonomy): Eukaryota > Viridiplantae > Streptophyta > Magnoliopsida > Apiales > Araliaceae > Hedera > Hedera helix. The sequence continues at coordinate 2,682,408 of OX359286.1, forward strand.
TTTAGTTCTGTTAAGCTATTTTTGCTCGAGGACAAGCAATTAGATAAGTTTGGGGGTATTTATTGAGTCGGTATTGTACGTTTAAAGTAATTGCTTCTTAACTTATATATTGTTAGTTCTTAGGCATTTTTATTTCAATTTTATGCATTTTTGTGAATTTGTTTCAGGTTTCCAGTAAAATAGCTTGCAATGGCATTTCAGTGATTTTTAAAGCCAGGTTCACGCAGCTGCGTCACATTGTGAAGCACATGCGTCACAGAAGCAGTCCATTGCAGAATAGTTAGACATAGCTGCGTGAGATATGAAGCAACTGCGTGAATTCAATGCAGCTGCGTGACTTCTGAAGCAGCTGCGTCAGGGGATTTCAATGCAACTGCATCAAGGGTTTTCAACGCAGCTGCGTGAGGTATGAAGCAGCTGCGTTACAGTCAAATTAGTGTTTTTCCCCACGTTATGGAGCGGTTGCCAAGTCAGTTTTTGAGATGGCAGTTAACTTGCTGAGGAGCGGGAAATTTAAAAAGGGAAAAGAAGGCCAGATAAAACGTGTGGTTGGACAGAAAGAAAATGGACGAAAAGCAATAGAGCGAAAGACACAGAGATCGACGGAGCGATGAGAAAGAACCCTGCAGACTGACAGAAGAAATTCTAGTTGTGGTGCAGAGAAGGGCAAGAACACATTATTAGTTTATCTCTGAACTCCTTGTACTTTAATTGTTGTCATTTATTATGGCTAGACGTTATTCATGTGTATTTCTTCTTAATTTGAAGATGAGCTAATTCTGTTGTTTAGGGTTTGCAATGTAATTATGTGTATGATCTGAATTGGGTTATTACTTGTGATTGTTATATACATGTGAGGTTGACTACCATATCTGTTTGATTGTTCTAATTACTTGGCCAGTGATTTAACCTAGTATTATTGGTGATATCATTTGAGTTTTCACTCAATTAAGGTATTCTTATGCTCTCTCAATTTTGCAATATTTCAAGTTTTTGGCGTTAAAACTTAAAAGAATTTTTTGTACTCACAATTGATTATAGTAAAAATTTTCAGAGCTCAATCCATTATTTTAACCTCTTAATTTTAAAGAGGTTTTCTCATATAATTTGGTATCTTGTGTTTGATTAATTTTTCGTATTTTTATTTTCTACAGTATTTTATTTGTGTGGTGGAACTACGTAATATTTGGTTGAAGGAGTATTCCTAACAAAGTGGTATCATAGCCAGGTTATATGTTTTTTTTTTGATAAATTGAATGGAGGAATCAAGCAACGCCATGGTTAAATTGACCTCATCTAATTTTTCGATCTAAAAGCCTGGAATATATAGAAGACATCCTTTATTGTAAGGATTTGTATGAACCATTGGAGCTTAAGGGAGTTAAACTAGAGGATAAATCTCTGACATAATGAAAAAAGAAGAACAGGAAGACAATTAGTCACATCCAATAATAGATCGATTAGTGTATGTTCAACCATATTTCACATGAAACAGATGTCAAGACTTTTTGGACTATATTAGAGTCCATGTATGAGAAGAAAAATGCACAAAATAAGATCTTTGTGATTTGGAAGATTATGAACCTGACGTACAAAGATGACAGCAAGGTATCTGAGCATATGAGTGAGTTTCAGAGTTTGGTAAACTAGTTATCTACCATGAATTTGAATATTGATGACAAGATTCAAGATCTTTTGTTTTTTAGTTTGTTGCCTAAAAGTTGGGAAACTTTGGTTGTCACTAACCAATTTAGCTCCGGAAGGAAAAATAATTATGTAGATGATCAATGACAACATACATAATGAGGAGACATTGTGAAAGGAGTAGGTTGTGAATTTTGAGACACAAACACTTGTGGCAGATAATAGGGGTAGAAGTAATTTCAAAGCATCTCACAAGAGAAACATGAATCGCAACAAAAATAGAAATTATAGAAATTATAGAAGCAAGTCAAGGATCAAAGAAGATGTTACATACAAATGCTTTAATTGTAACAAGGAGGGTCACTATAAAAATTTTTGCAAAATCTGGTTAAAGAAGTAAAAAACTAGTGAGCAAATGAAAGTTGAGGATAAGAACACTACAACTATAGTTACCGAGGATGTTTTGCATCTTTCATTTGGAAAAGAAGAATGCTCACTTGTTGATCAAAAAAAATGATTGGGTTCTTGATATTGGTGCTCCGTATCATATTACATCCAAGAGGGAATTCTTCACGTCGTAAAAAGTTGGAGACTTCGGGCATGTGAAAATGGGTACCACTGATCAGTCCAAGATTATTGGAATTAGTAATGCTTGCACTCCGAAAGATGTTGACTATACTATTACTTTAAGGGATTTTAGACATGTTCCAGATTTGTGTCTCAACTTGATTTCTGGTATGGTCTTAGATAGGGAAGGCTATAAGAATCACTTCACTAACAAAAATTAAGGGAAGCTTACGAAGGGTGCAATGATAGTTGCAAGAGGTGTTACTTGCTCTTCATTGTGAAGGTGTGTTCTAGTGAGTTTGAATGTAGTTGAAGATAAATATTCGCCGAATCTGTGGCATAAGAGGTTCGGGCACATGAGTGAGAAATGGTTGTAAATGTTAGCAAAGAAGTCTCTCATTCCTTTTGATAAAGGTACCATTCTAAACCCTTATGACTATTGTTTGTTTGGTAAATAGAATAAAGTTTTTTTTTTTAGTAGTTTCACTAAAAAAAATGAAGTTACTTGAGATAGTTTATTTTGATGTATGTGGTTCCATGGAGGTTGAGTCTTTGGGTGACAATAGTTATTTTATTACTTTTATTGATGAGATACTTCACGTAAGGTGTTAATGCTTTTGTTAGGGGGGGAAATACCATGTATTTCAGCACTTTGGGAGTTTCCATGCTATGGTTGAAAAAGAGACTGAAAATTATTGAAGTGCCTTCATAGCAACAACGGAGGAGAATGCCCTTCAAATGAGTTTGGGGCATATTGTGATAAATATGATATTCGACATTAGGAGACAATTCTTGGGTCATGATAAGTGGTTTTTATACATACTAATTGATTATCTTTAACTTAATAATTTGTGAGTTCTTAAGTATTTTAAGTTATTTTTATATGTTTATATATATTTTTTTGATGTTATTTTGTAGGAAAAATGCTAAGAGAGGCAATTAAATCTTTACAACTACAGGTAGGATAAGTAACAGTAGGAACGGAAAAAGGAAGGGCCTTTGCAGAAAATTTTGACATGGTTTGTTAGCATGAAGATTGGCTTCTATGTTAGAGCTTGTTGAGAGCTTCAATTTGATAGGTGGCACTTCCAATAACTCTTTTCGGGTCCAAAGTTATGGTTGTTTTACCAACAGTCTTCAAACTATAAAACAGGGCAGCGTCGGGGGCGCTTTAAGGCAAAATGTCAATATATCCTACAGTGCCGAGGCGCTCCAATTACAAAACGGGGACAGCGCTGGAGCAATAGTGTCGAGCCAGAACTTGGTTTTGACGCATTTTTGCATATTTTTTACTCCAAATTGGATTTGTTTATCCAAGTATGATAGGGATTTATTATGTAACCTATAAATGTGTCAAAACACATACTTTAGAGAGAGTTAGACATGGTTAGGAGTAGATTATATGTATAGAAGTAAGGTTTAATTAGATCTAAAGGAGGATTCACACAAGGATTCAAGTATTAATTGAAGGAAGAATTGGAGATCGCGCTTCATGAATAAGATCTTTTCTCTTTAACTCTTTTCTTTCAACTATTATAATTCCTAGGATGATGATATCTAATATTATGGATTTGATATCTTCTTTAGTTACGGGCTAATTTTTAATTAGGATTGTAATTAAACCCAATGTGTGATTTGAGTTGAATTTCTTTCTATTTGATTGGCACCATATGAATTGTTTATCATATTTTGTGCGTTCATGTAGTAATTACTGAGAGCTCAGTAATTAATTTGGATAATATATATGAAATTAGGAGATGAATTATAGATTTAGATCGGAATATGATAACATATGTTTGTGTTATTCTTCTTTGGATTAAATACATGATTTTTATGTAGGATATAAATATACCTAATATGTAACCAAATTGGGGAATTATATCTTAATGAGTATGTTCGAATTTAAATTACATAGGAATATAGTAATTTAATTTGAATGGATATATTTTTATTTGCTATTGAAATAGGCTTATAAATAATTAAGAATTCCTGGTTAATAATTTTTCGTGACCGTAAAATTAAATAGAAACATAGGGAATTTAAATGGAACATTAGGAGATATTGTAATCATAATGGTGTGGCTGAGATGAACTGCAATTTCAGCACTGGCCCACCAACCATCCAGCAATTTCACATTTTTCATACTTCATGTGGGCCCCACAGTGGGTCCACATACTATTCACGTTACTATTCACATAAAATAATAATTAATTAATTAATTTTCCTACCTGCTGGTCCTGCATATAAAATAAAATAACGCTACAACAATAATTCAGCAATAATGTAATAAACACGTTACAGATTATTATTATTATTAATTTAATAATATAAATTACTGTGTATTTGCTACTATGACAATTATTTGGTTCAATAATTTTAAAATACAGTGCTCCAACAATTATTGACTCAATGATATGAAATACAGTGTAATGATAATTATTGAATCAATAATGCAAAATACTGTGTAACAACAATTATTGAATTGATAACATAAAATATTATGCAGTGACAATTATTGATAAAATGATGTGCAACAGTTACGGTGTCAATTATCAGATCAATAATGCAAATACTGTGTAATAACCAATTTATCAGTTCAATAATATAAATGTCGCACAATACCTTATGCTACTGTAGAATACCGCGTGCTACAGTAAAATATCATAAATTACCATATGCTACTATTCTTTTATCACCGGTATTTTTAACAGTTAAAAGTGATAACACTGTTGACTATTTTTATTTAAAAATGTTACTTATGTCATTTTCTATATCCGACAAATATTCCATTGTGGGGTCCACCAATAATTAGTTATTTCGGCATCGTCGTACGACCCGAATATTCTCCGACAAAACGAATATTCCCCGACAAAACGAATATTGTCCAACAAAATAAAATTTACGCATAACCTCCTTAATTTTTAACTTTATCAAGTTAACCACTTACTGTTTCAAAAAATATATATATGAAGAGAAATTAAATTTTGTATTTCATAAAATTCGAGATCTTACAGGAGTGAAGTTGTTCATACTGTTTGTTACTTAATTAACATATCTTTATTAGCACCAATGGATTTTTAGATTTTAGAGAAGATTTGGAGTGGTAAGGATGTGTCATATTCTTACTTGAGGGTACTTGGGTGTAAGACTTTTGCACAAATCCCCAAGAAACAAAGGTTATAGCTTGATAACAAATCTACTCCATGTGTATTTGTTGGTTATGGAGATATAAAGTCTAGGTACAAGTTATGAGATCTAGTTTAGAAGAAATTATTTAGAAACAATGATGTAGTGTTTCATGAGCACCAGAATTATAAGAATTTTGATAATGTTACAAAGCGTAGAGATGATAGAGTTTTATACCTAAATGGAGTTCCTTCTCCATTTCAGAATGCCACAGTTGAAGAAAGAATTAAGAATAAAGATGTGACTGATATAGATTTGCATGATGGTGATGGGTCAGATTTAGAGAGTGTTATGTAGGGGGAGCAGCCTCCTCATCTTGATATTGAAGAACCTTAACTCAAGAGATTCACGAGAGTGTGCGTGTCATCGGTCAGGTTTATAATAATGGGATTTTATACCTATTTATTGAATATTTTTAAGCTTAATTATTTGTTAGTTTTTAAGCATTTTAATTGAGTTTAGGTAATTTATTTAATTTTATACATTATTATTATTTTTAGTATTTTTATATTATTTTTATTTATTTTTAATTAGTTTATATTTTATTTTGTAAGAATTAAAAGTGGAATGGCAATTTGGTGATTTATGCAAAAGTTGGATGGCACAATGGTAAATAAAATAGCTTAATGGCATTCTGGTAATTAACTGAATAAGGCAGCTTCAGTGCCTTGCGCACATAGGTTAGCAATAGTCAATCGAACGTTGTCGTTTTGAAGCTTGAGCTGGATTAGGAAAATGATCACACCATACACGGACGATAAACAGCAACATAGAAATACGACGTTGTTTGGAAGACCGAATAAGCAGTGGCATCGCGCCATGCGAGCAGGGGAAGTTTGACTCAGACAATGGATGCGAGGGCCTTGTTTGGTTGAAGCAGAAATTGGACAAAACGGGATTATTCGGGATTATTGCTTTAATTTGATTCCAAATTAAATTTTAATTCCACATTAGCTTAGGATTATTTTTGTACTCTTATAAATACACTATTAGACTCTTATTTTCATAATATTAACATAGATTAGACTAGAAAGTAATATATTTAACATAGTTAGGAGTAGAATTAGGAGCAAATATTTAACGCGAATGATTTAATAATTAAAGGCGAAGCTTGAGAATTGGAGATTCTGCTCCGAGTGAAAGACCGATATCAACACAGATTTAATTTCTTTTCTTTTACTTTTATTTTTATAATTTTGAGAGGTTGAATTATTTGTGGATAATTTATTATTTCATTATGAACTAATTTTTATTTGAGATTGCAATTGAACCCAATGTGTAGTTTAAATTAATTTATTTTCTTTTTAATTAAATTGATTATAATTGAATTATTTGTCATATTTTGTGTTTTTAAGTATTTAATTATTTGCATTAATTAATGTGGCAATCTATATGAAGTTGACGAATGAATTATATTGTTTAAACCTAATTACTTATTTTGTGGATTAATGTATTAATTAATTATGATTAATTATTTGGTTAATTTATATGAAATTGAGAGATAGATTATAAATTTATATCTAAATATGATGACATATGTTTGTGTTTTCTGCGTTGATGAAATTCATTATTCGTGTATAGGATAGAGATATACCTATATGACATATGTAACCTTAAGAGAATATGTGCTTTAAATCATTTTTAATTGTAATTCACATAGAGATATAGTGAGTTAGTTAATTAGGGTGTTTTCTTTAGTTTTGTTGCCTTTGCGTCGAAGTTAAAGGAAATTGTTTATGTGATCATCGAAAGGTGCATATATATACTATAAAGAATTATCGATTAACAATTTAATATAATTAATTAATTAAAAAGGGAATGAAGAGATTTAAATGAAGTATTGGGAGAAATTGTGATATTAAGTATTTTTATTCTGATTTAATTCTTTTTATTATTTTAATTTAGTTGTTAATTTTAATTAGTTTTATTTTATTAATTAAATTGCGATTTTTTAAATAAAATTAAGTTGATATAAAATTAGTATTTGATAATTATTCTTATTTAATTCTCTGTGGAAACGATATTCTGCTTACTAGTATATTACTTGTTGACCGTATATACTTTCACGCATGTATTCATATAGAAAATACCCAACAAGTTTTTTACTCCATTTTCAGGAACTTAATTTAATAATTATTTGCCAATATTAATTTCAATCAAAAAAAATTATTATTTTTTTTTTACTTTATTTTCAGGATTAAATGAATGACGAGGATCCAAAATTGCTACAAGACTATGCGATGCCGCAAGTCATTGAAATTCAATCGATCATCCATAGGCCTGTAATTAATGCCACAAGTTTTGAGATCAAGTCGGGCACGAAACATATGATCCCAAATTTAGTGCAGTTTGTGGGTTTGCCTAATGACGGTCTAAATAATCATCTCATGAGCTTTTTGGAGATATGTGATACTTTCAAGTATGACGGAGTTTCGAATGATGCTATAAGACTTTACTTGTTCCCTTTCACACTTAGAGACAAGGCAAAGAGTTGGCTGCATTCACTTCCACTGGGGTCTATCACCACTTGGAACGACTTGACTCAAAAGTTCTTAGTCAAGTTCTTTCCGCCAGCGAAGACTGCAAAAATGAGGAATGACATCACTTCATTTGTGTAGCATAATTCAGAATCGTTGTACGAGGCGTGGGAGCACTTCAAAGATTTATTACGGAGATGTCAACACCATGGAATACCCAAGTGGCTTCAAGTTCAAACATTTTACATGGGGTTATTCAGTACAACGATGAATATTATTGATACAATTGCGGGTGGTGCTTTGATGGAAAAGAATTTGGATGAGGCCTATGACCTGTTGAAAACTATGGCAGCGAATGATTACCAATGGTCTTCTGCAAAGGTAAATCAACCAAAGGCGACAAGAAGAATTGATAGTGATGCATTTTCCACTGTGACTGCACAAATAGCGACACTTACGAAGACGGTAGAAACACTTGTGAAGACTAGGAAACCTAATCAACCTGTTGCAATAACTTGTGATCTATGTGCTGGGAACCATTCAATTAATCAATGCCCAATCAATGCAGAATCGGTCCAATGTGTGAAAAACTACAATCAGCAACAACAAGTGAATAATGTCAACTACTATCATCAGGGGGTGAGAAATTAGTTATGTTATTCATAGAACAACAATAATCAAGCACAATCTTTTGCTCCAAGACCATCATATCTGTCGGGTTTTCAAAATTAACCTCCACCACAACCAGAAAATACATCTAATTTTGAGGAATTTATCACGAAATTCATATCGCAGAATGATGTTAGAATGAACAATCTAGAATAATCAGTGTGAAACATTGAGAACCAAGTGGGACAACTTGCTAGTGCTATACATAGTCAACCTCAAGGTGCATTACCGAGTGATAAATCCACTAAGGGAGGAAAATGAACAGTGCAATATAGTCACACTTAGGAGTGGTAAGGAATTACATGATGATGATAAAGAAAATTCAAAAAGGGGAAATAAAAATGTGAATTATGATAGTGAATCTAAAAAGAAGAATAGTCAAAATGAGCTGTATGGACATAAAGATGAAAAACAAGTTGTAAGTCTGAAGCCGAATCAGATTGTGCCACCAGTACCTTTCCCGCAAAGACTTTAAAAGAACAAGCTCGACAAATAATTTTTAAAGTGTTTGGAGGTATTCAAGAAATTACACATTAATATCCCGTTTGCAGACGCATTAAAGCAGATGTCTAGCTACTTAAAGTTCATGAAGGAGATTTTTCCAAAGAAGAAGAAGCTGCTAGACTGTGAGACAATGGCTCTAACGGAGGAGTGCAATGCCATATTGCGAAAGAAACTACTACCAAAGTTGAAAGATCCAGGTAGTTTCACAATTCCATGCACCATTGGGAACCAGTTCTTTAATCGATGCTTGTGTGATTTGGGGGTGAGCATAAATTTGATGCCTCTATCAGTCTATAAGAAGCTTGGTTTAAAAGAAGCAAAACCTACACATGTCACTTTACAGTTGGCGGATCGGTCATTTACTTATCCAAAGGGGATTATTAAATATGTTCTTGTGAAAGTGAATAAGTTTATCTTCCCCGCGGATTTTATTGTGCTAGATTTTGAGGAGGATAAAAATATACTGATTATTCTTAGGCGTCCATTTTTAGCTACAGGGGGGGTGTTGATTGATGTGCAAAAAGACGAGCTAACTATGAGAGTTCAAGATGAAGAGGTGACCTTCAAGGTGTTTAATGCAATGGAATTTTCAAGTGGTTAAGAAGAATGCTTTTGAGTTGATATTGTGGAATTGAAATGTCAATTTTATTAGAGAAAGAAGGATGAACACAAGTTTGGGGGTCTTGATCAAGTCTCAAGGGAGGAAAGTTAAGCGAATGATCGAGGCATGGCTTCCAAGGCGATTCATCAAGCATAAATTCAATCTGGGTTAAAGAAAAGGGAGTACTCAAACTAAGACTTTAAAACAAGTGCTTATTGGGAGGCAACCCAAGTTTTAGTTTTAGTTTTAATTTTTATTTTTAGTAGATTTCTTAGTAGTAAAATTTAGTTTTTATTTATTTATTTTAATATTTTTTTTTTGTTTTGTTTCAGGTTTATTCAATGCAGTCTAAACTTAACAGATGAGGAGAAAAATGCTACATAGTCAGGGGAGTCATTTACACTTAATTTTCTTTTATTTTAAACATTGAGAACAATGTTTGTTTTAAGTTTGAAGGTGTGGATAAATTTTGAATTTTTTTTTTTAATTTTTTTGGATTTATTTTAATTTATTTAGAAATTTTATGGGTGTATTCACTGCAAACCTTCACGAGACACAACTCGTCCACTTAGGGTAACCATGATATTTAAAGGCTTGTTGCACATGCTAAGTGCAACCGTGTTTCCTATGAAAATGGGATAACTTAGTTTTTGGGTTAAATTATTTGAATTAAATTTTTAGTTAATGATAAAAAATTTGGTTTATAATTAAGAATTCTTAGGAATTTGATAAATTTTTGTTAGTCTGAACTTTGGTTATTTGTTAGTTATTATTTTATTTAAGATCTTGTAAATTTTATGCACTCATATCCATTTGTGTTGAGTGAGCTTTAACTTAGAGAAAGTTTATATGGTTAATTTCTTATGATAGATATTTATGAATTCTATAACTTATTTGATCATAACTTGAAATGAAATATGAGGTATAATATAATTTGGGAGATGATTGAGGTAAATTTTTCTATGATTGTTTGAAGAATTGCTCATTTTCGAGTTGAATTAATAGTTATATAGTTAGTTGATATAGAGCGCAAAGCGCACTTACTCATAGACATGTGAAGAAAACGAAATTGAGCGTAAAACACATTCGTGGATATAAAAAAAGAAGAGTGAAATGAAGCATAAAATGCACTCACCTGTGATGAATGAATATATTTGGAAAGGAATTTGGTGAATTTTAAAATTAAAAAAAAATGATCCTCCTGTACATAACGTGAGGAAAATATTTTATTTATTTATTTTTTTAGATCCTTTAATTTATATTTTCCTTTATTATCGAAGAGTAGTTTGAAAAGTGAGTTATAGAGTTTTGCTTTGTAATTCTTTTCATGTGTAGTATTTTTTATGAGACATTTAATTACTTATAGGACTATTCATTCGTTTTTCATATTCATAGAAAAATTATTCATAGAAAATTATTTTTCATTCGTTTGACTGTTTATTTCATCTATAGGACTTCTTACAATTCACAACATAGTATTAATATAAGGTTTAGATGTTAGGGAACTAATAAAAAATTTTGAAGAAAAAGACTCAAATGACACGATTTACGAGAAAATATTTATTGTTTTTTTTACTGTTCTTTTCAACATTTTGACTTTTTACATTTTACGATATAGTATTTTTACAGGGAATAGATACCAAGGGCCACTGATATTTTTTCAAAAATAAAATGTAAAACGCTCTTCAAATGATAACGCTTTCTATTTTTGAACGTTCCGTCGAAGGATATGGTGTTTATATGAAACACATATGCATAATAAGTAATAAAAGTTTTTTCTCCAAAAGCATGTCCTAGATAGGATGAAATAGGGATAAGACGAAAAATATTTTTTTCAACTATTTGGTTGTCTAGCCATTTTTTGAGAAATGGTCTCCAAAAATACTATTCACCAAAAAACGTTTCAAGTCTTTGGAATTTTCCACTTCACAAAATAGTGTTTATACAGAACAAAACTCAGTAATGTCAGACTTTTAAATCAATAAAGGTCAATTAAACTAAAAAAATATAAAAATGAACTAATTTCATTGAAAATGAACCGACTTAGTTTGGAATGAACTAACTTGGTTAGAAATAAACTAGAAGACTAACTGATTTAGTTAGACCGTATAATACAAAAATTATACATAAAAAATACGAATGATGTAAGCATGATGCAAGCCTTAAAAGAATATTCCAAGAATATGCTAGGGTGATGTAAACATGATGCAATGATTATGCAAGCCCCAAAAGAATATTCTAAGAATATGCTTTAACTTATCCTAGAAGTAATGTTCAAATGACCAAAATGCCCTAGGTTTGAAAGTTCTATAAATAGAGAGCTAATTCTTCATTCATTCCTTTCATTTTCCAAAGCTAATTTCTAAGCTTTAAAGTTATAATCAAATATTTGTAAGTGAGTTATTGAGAGTTGTTATTTGAAAGTGCAAAAAAATAGTTAAAGCTTACACTACAAGAGGTAAAACCCTACTCGTTATTATATTCGTTTATTTTTAGTTAAAAGCTCAAAAATGCGAGTCGTAGCCATGTACAATTGTTGTTCTCTGTGCTATTCATGTGTTCTTGAGAATTTCTTCATTTTATTGTAGTTATAATGTCAAATTTCATTTCATAATTTAAAAGCTCAAGAACGTACGTCGTAGTCATGTACGATTATCGTTCTCTGTGTTCTTCGTGTGTTTTTAAGCAATAATTATAATTGTTATAATCAAGTAAACAAGCCGTAATAATGACCAAATTTTTTCAAATATAAAATGTTATAATCACATATGTAAGCAGTTATAATACTCAAATTATTTCAAGTATGAAATCCAAAAGCTCAAGAACATAAGTCGTTACCATGTACGATTTTTCGTTCTTCGTGTATTCTTGAGCAAAAATCATAATTTCCTACATAACTAGGTTTATGATTTTGTAATTTAGTGTTATAGAGTTGTGAAACATGATGGCCTAGCAAATTCATGCTTGTGACATCATGTTTTAACAAGCTAAACCAAGAACAATGAAACTTCGTTCTTTGTGTTCTTCGATTCGTTCTTTGTGTTCTTGAGTAAAAGTCATAAATTGTACATAAGTACGTTCATGATTTTATTATTTTTATGCTATGAAGTGTTATTAAGTCTTATAACATGATATATTAAGTAATTAAAGCTAGCGGTACCATGTTTCACATGGTTAACCCTAAAAATGTTGATCAAAGTATGTTCACCGACTATTTTTACAAATTTCTAAAAACTTAAAGTCTGAATATGTCTTATAAACCTAAAATCAAGTTGTAGATCATAAAATTCTAATAAATTTAGACTCAAGAATCACCCCAAAATATTTTCGTATGACAAAGTTATGACTATTACCGGAAAAGAGATCGAAGTTAAAAATTTAAAGGGGATCTCAGATTTCTATGCTTAAAAATGAGATTTTGAGTTAACCACTTGTCCTAAATATTCCATCAACAGAAATAGTATATTTAAGTTATAAAAAAAAACTTATCAAGAATTAAAATTCAATAACTAACATTCGGGTATACATAACCCGTTTTGTAGGGTTTTAACGCTCCACCGAAAAATTTTAGTTTCAATTCAAGGCAAGTTCTAAATCTTTATGTGTTATTAGTATGTTTTAAGATTGTTCATGTTATTATGTGATAGTTGATATGTGAAAGTACATGAATGAAGGTCTTATGTGATTAAATGATTAAGTGTTAGCTCTTGATTAAACTGTTAAATGTTAATTGATATTTGATGATGCATATGAGTATGCATAAAATATGTTTATTGTTAAGCATAAATTAATATTATTATTAACTAAGATGTATGTTCAGTCAAAGCATGTTAAATTTTATATGAAAGTATAAATTGTGTCTGTGATAATATGTTAAACTTGCTGAGCCATCGTGTTCATTCTTACGAATAAAACTTATTTACAGATTAAAAATAATGATACGAAGATCATGAACGTAAAGAAAAAGCATAGATTATGTTTCATGCTTTAATTACTTGTAAATTGTATAAAATCATAATGATTGTTATAATACAAACAAGCAAAACATGTAGCTGAATGAAATGAATAATATTAATTATTATCGTCAAACATTGTTATGTCTTTAAATTGATATGACTTAGAATTGTTAAAAGATCTATTAATATGAATGAGGGTATTGGTAATATGGACTGATCATATTATACCAAAACTCTGAACTTCAGATAGATAGTAAAACATTAATACAGTATTAATAATAAACTACTTATCATAATGAGGATGGTAAATAATATTTGAGAGTACTGTAAGTATCCGAGATAGGACTAATAGATGTGAAATGGTAAAATTCATCGTTAGGTTCCTCAAACCCAGGTACAATCTTGTTATTACTATTATGAATGCCGAATAAGTAAGAATATTGATATAACGAGATATCACTATAACCAAATGTGTTTTGAGCTAGGGTTTTAACTAGTTGGGTATGTTCTTTACGGAAAGAGAATTTTGTATCGGACAAAGATACAAACATTTATCACAGATAAAGATGCAAACATTTATCACGGGTGAAGATACAAAGATTCATCGCAAGATTCTCTGTTCCCAAGAACCGTCCTAATGATTTAATGTCGTGATTCTTGGATATATAAAGTTATAGAATAATTAAATCTTAAGGTTAAAATTTGCCTGTTATATATGGTGTTATCTATTTATACGGATGAATTACAAGTTGATACTTGTATAAATAATGAGATTGAGATCAAGTTAAGATCGAGGGACTAATAAGAGAAATTTTTAATGTATAGTCTAAAATAGATTAATTCAACCAATATGATTATGGGATCATTGGTTAAGTTGGTAAATGTATGGAGTTTAACGCACAAGGTCCGTCGTTGCTAGTGCGGTAATTTTGGGGGCATTACACAGTTACACAGGCTTTTGACACTACCAAAAATCTGGGCATCTGAGATGAAAAAATGTCTCAAATATGTCTGAATCCGTCTCAAAATAATTAGAGACCAATTACTTCCGTCTCAAATTACCTCAAGTTCTTCTTAAATTAACCCACATGAAGCTACATTGTGAAACCACTTATATCCGTCTCAATTTTGGTGGAAAACATTGGGGCTATTTTTTTTAGCGTGCAAATAATTTGAAACGAAAATTGTCATCTCTAATCCGTTTCTAAATAGTTTTGAAGATATATATATATATATATATATATATATATATATATATATATATATATATATATATATATATATATATATATATATATATATAGCTGAGACACTTTATTTTCGTCTCTAATCCGTCTTAAAAGTTAGCAAAGAAAAAAAATAGTTTCAAATTCAGTCTCTAAATCCGTCTCAAAATTAAAAATATATTTTTTCATAAATTTTTATTTCTAAAATTTTACACCCAAATAATTTTAATACTTAATAAAATAAAACATGATCAAAACACAATAATATTATTGTAATTATCATTGCACGACAATGTTAACATGCTACGAAATATTATAAACTAGTAGTCCAAATCCACTATTCAAAATCTAACATATACATCATTAACAATTCATCATTCAATAAGACTGCTAGCAGAATCCTTGACGAAATAAAACCTAACATTATTGTTTTAGAACTAAAGATTATAATAACAAAAAATCATTAGTCGGCTATATCATCTGCTATGTTGCAAAAAGAAAACTAGTGCAATATGAATCCATCATATTAACGAAGTTGAACCATTGGCTACCTCAATAGTAATTTCAAATAGCATCTTTGCATGGTTGAAAAGGTCATTCATAACTTTAGGCAACATTAAGGGCATAATTATTCCTGTATATAATTTATGAAATATCATATAAGCACATTAATAAAAAAATTACTTTACTATACAACAAAATGGATAACAAAGTTAAGCACTGGATTTTATTCGTAGCGATCAAGTGGAAAAGAAAGAATTTCCTACTTAAAAGAGATCTAGAGCTTACATGTAACTAACCCGGTTAAGAATGTGACGCCCCCAAATTCAGATACCTGTACCTCGAATCTGTTGTTTTACAATCCAACTTATACAATATGCTAATAACAACTAAATATATAATAATAAAAAAATTTACATTGAGTTAACATAAATATTTGCGTCTCAAGTCTCACAACCGTTACTAATACATGTCATCACTTAAAATAATAAGTTCTAATATAAGTCTTAATACAATATCAAATAAAATTTACTACTACGTCTCGACAAGGCTACTCAGTAATTTTGCCTTTTCCTTTATCCTTTCCTAAACTAGTGCATTACTCATGTAGTGACCACAAAATTTATGTCACATTGCAATTTGAATTAAGTACTAATTATCAATGAATTTAAATTTTTTTGTTAATTAATTATGCACTTATATAATTGAATGATTACATTAATGTATATGTATATTTATTTAATTATTAAAGAGAATATAATGAATTAATAAAGTAATTAATTAAAGAAGATATTAAATAATAAAATTAAAGTAAACTAGTTAATATAGTAGCCCAATTGACTTTAATAAAGCAAGTATAATTGGATTATGAGTTTAATTAATAAATTTATCAATTAAATGGCCAAGAGAATTAATTTCATAGTTCATGAATTTATTGTGATGGTTATGGTTAGCCCATGTTATAATTAAACTAGCCCAATACTTAATTTAATTTTAAGTATCATATGTTAGTTAATGTTAGTCCAATGACATGGCTTAATTGAGCTCAAACAAATTAAATGAATGAGCCCAATAAAAATAATTAATTTGTCCCAATGTGGAGCCCATTGTATAAGTCAAATGTTGGTCAACAATTATACAAGTTGATGATTATATATATATATATATATATATATATATATATATATATATATATATATATATATATATATATATATATGTGTGTGTGTGTGTGTGTGTGTGTGTGTGTGTTACCAATTAAGCAGTAAAAGAAAAACAAAAATCAAGAGAAAATAAAGGGGCATGGGGGTGCAATGCTCCAAGCATGTCTTAAGAAGACCACCCTACAAATCTCTTCCCTAATGCATACTAGTATGCCTATTTGAGGTGCACTTGATACGTATACTTACACATTTTATAAATAAGTTATTTCACTAGTTATTGTTCTATCACTCTCTCCATTTCATTTCATTTCATTAGTTCTAAGTGAGAGCAAAAGCTAGAGAAAAAAGAGAGAGTTATCTAGATAAAGCAAGAGTGTTCTTGAGTTCTTGAAAGTTTTTGAGAGAGAAAAAAAACTTAGTAAGCTTGAATACTACAACATTTCGGATAGAACAATGAGGGTAAAGGATGCATGTCATCTAGTCTCATATCATACTTTAGAAGGAAAAGAAGAAGAACATATAGATCATCAAGGTTTAAAAGTGTTCTATCTTTATATTTTTACTTTTCTATGGTTAAAATTTCTTTTAAATGTCTTTGTCATGGTTGGTTGTGGGAGATTTATGTGTTGAGGAAATCATGTAGGGTTTCGAAGGTATAAGGATGGAGTTTTGATGAAGTTATATGTGTACTATGTGTATATGTTCATGCATGTGTTTGAAAAGTATTTTTAATGGTCAAAATGTATTTTGATAATCAAAACCCATTTTTCAAAATTCTCTAATCTTAGATCCATGCTAGATTTGTAGATCTAAGGTTGCATGGGTATAACATTAGTTTTTATATGCATTAGTGACAGAAAAGTTGATCAAATGCATGAAATCAACTTTACTGGAAAAAGCTAAATGGAACAGTCCGATTCCCGTAGCTACTGTTCACGTTTCGTAGCTCATGTTTGTGATCCGTAAATTTTGGATGATAGGACTATGAGATACGAAACTTTTTAAAGTGGAACGATTGAAACATTTTAAACGAGCTATCCGTAGTGATTTTTCTCGTAAAACAGTTCCTGCCAGAAGTTTTCTGAAAAACCTACTACCCATATTTTAAAAGGGTTGTTTTGGCAACTTATCTTTTGTCAAAAATTCTGGTAATTTTATTCCTGACAATATATGGTTTAAAGCAACCACTATCCAAAAATGAGCTTATTCCGACGTCGGATGAATGAGATATGGCCCGGTAAATATTTTATGATTTTTAAAAAAAAAACTGTTATAACTAGAGTTTTATAACTCAAACAAATATGATTTTTTTTTGTGGAAGCAATACATGTAGAGATGTAGTTATTGTGGAAATTTCATTTCATTATGATATATGAATATTATTTGATAAATGTTGATATTTTCGATAGAAATGAGTTATTTAAAAATAGGAAATGAACTTGAAAAATTACAGGAAAATTATTTTGTATGTAAAATATATTATACTAAAGATATCTAGAAGATATAAGAATAATAAGTCAGATAGATATTTTTAATAAATACAATTGGGTGAAGGATTAAAGAAATTAATGTAAATTAATTCATAAAATTATGAAATATAATTTTATGAACTAATACGTGTTAAAATAAGTTAATAAAACTAATCAAGGTTAATTTAGCCATTTTTATATATGTATTATAATAATGGCATGATTTGGTTATTAAATAAATTAAAATATATGAATTTAAAATACTTAAATTAAATTATTTAATAGTGTTTGGTTAATAGTTGAATAAATGTTTATTATTTAATAATCTAATAAAAATTGATTCAAAATCAATTTAAATAATTTTGAAAGTAATGTAACACTTAATCATTATGAATGACATTAAAATAATTTAATCATGTGTGAAAAATTAATTATTATGAAATTAATAAAATATTATTAAATAATTAATAATATTAATATATATATATATATATATATATATATATATATATATATATATATATATATTATTAAATGATTAATAATATTTAAATTTTATAAAATATTATTAAATGATTAATGATATTAGAAAATGAATAAAATATTATTAAATGATTAATAATATTATAAAATAAATAAAATATTATTAAATGATTAATAATATTTAAATTTTATAAAATATTATTAAATGATTAATGATATTAAAAAATGAATAAAATATTATTAAATGATTAATAATATTAAAATTTTAATAAAATATTATTAAATGATTAATAATATTAGACAAGAGTTTAAATGATATTAAATGGTTAATATTTTTATTAAGTGATTAAAATATTATCAAATTATGATAATATATCTAAGTATTTATATTTGATTATATTATTAAATGTTTGTAATTAAGACGATTTAAAGTTATTAATATAAATCAATGTGTGTTACTAATTAGGAGGTCAACCTTATCAATGTTAGGTCATTTTCAAATGAAGTAAATAAGTTTACTTTAAGAAATAATTTATGGACAAGGCAAGTTTTCTTTACCCAGTCTTGTATTTATTTTACAAGTATGATGTGTGGGTTAATTATTGAAAATTAATCTACATGAATATTACTATTCGCACTTGGGTGCACTTAAAGAATTGTTTCATTATTTATCTGTGAAACACTAGAGTTCTGTTATTCATGCACTATTTAAGTAATATATGCTGATTATTTTAGCTAGACCTTGCATGATTAAATTCAATAAATTGAATATTGTTAAAGCTTATCCAAACCAATAGTTGTTGCAGACTTTTATAGTAAGAAAGAGAAAGGACAACCCTATCAGCGGATTAATATCAGGAAACTGAACTTGTGAAAGATGTCTAAGTGTTATGCATATACATATGGATTGAAGAGGTTGATCCCCTTGAATACCAAAATACTGAAAGGGTCAGATGAAATTCTGATTTACCTTTGCTAGTTCTGGGTCTTTAGTGACCCCTCAGCAGTAAATATTCAGTTATTCCTTTTAAATTGGAACTTGATTCTCTTTCCTTCACATGTGTTATATCTTGACGGAAACCTTAAGAGTTATATCTTTAAATCGTGATATATCTTTCATATGATTCTGTTTATTTAAACTTGTTGAGCAAAGTTGTTGTTCACCCTTGCTATATCACATTACTTTTTAGTTAAGCTAGAAAGCTCGAAGAAGAACAACGGCAAGAATAAAGTTCAAGAATAGTGTAGCTATACATGCTGTTTACTTTGTATTTTGTAATTTTTTTATGTAAACCCTTTTGAACAATTAAGGTGTATGTTGGTATTATGTAAAAGTTAATAGACCTTGGGACTAGAAGTGCCTTTTTAATGAACAATGTTTGTTTATTTATTCCGCTTTAGATTATAGAATATGTTTGATGATGTTGTTTCGTAAGCACCAAACCCGAGGTTATGGAACTAGAATTTTGAGACGTCACAGGTTGGTATCAGAGTTGTAGGTTATAAAACTTTAGGTTTCGCTACCTTAGGATATAACCTTAGAAGAGTTAACTTATTTAGAGTTCTAGGTAATGGATTTTGAAAATTCATCAAGTCGAGTGGTAACACAATTTAATATACTTTCATTTCATCAATGAATATATTTTATTGCGGTATTAATGTCATTTTATTTGTATGATTGTAGGATGCCTGAGATTGGTCAGCCGAGTCACCCTGTTGAGGAGGATTTCATAGATATCCATATGGATGCAGGACAGCTGATGGTGGCTGAACATAGGGAGGATCCTGAGTTAGATGACAGGGAGGAGCCAGTGAGAGCTCGAGTGATAAGGCCCTTCAGCGAAGATGAGGCCGAGACGGAGGAGGATGAGGAAGAGGAGCCAGCTGAGTACGCTAATGGCATAGACACTACAGCCAGTGACATCATCGATGAGCTGACTACTAGGAATGATGAGCTGAAGGCTAGAGTCCAGCATTTGGAGGAAAGAGAATCTGACCCACTAGCAAATGGAGGATCAGTACAAGACATTGACATATCAGTTTTCTTGAGTTGAAGGATCAGGTAGCTGATTTAGAGGAGCAGGTTCAGGAGTACATGGACTCCGTATGGTATATTGGGAATTTGACCCATCAGTTGGTAGCTCAAGATACAGAGCTGTAGGCTAAACTGGCTGAGTCTGAGGCTGAGATGAGAGTTCAGCAGATTCAAGTTGAAAATGTGGCTATCAAGGCCCACTGGCAGGAGGTAATTGAGGATAGGAAAGAGATGGAGGTGTAGAGATGTTGCACATAGACAAATGATCGAACTGGAGGAAGAGATTCGGGAGAAGAGAATGAAGCTGGATAGGGCGACATATGCCTATCGCACTACACACGGCAAATTCCATAGGAAGGTACATCGCTACCCAACAGAGGAGGGTCAGACTAAGCATACCATCAGTAGGAGCTTGGTGATAGCCATAGGGGATAAGGAGTACAACGATGCAGTGCGTAGAGGGATGCACCTTTAATAGATTTGCTAATTAGTAGTTATGGTTATTAGTGTGCTTTATTTATGATGTATGTAGACGGATGTAGTAAAACCCTACTTTTCTTTTAGTAGTGGGTTAGTATAATGTAAATCCCAACTCTAGGAGTTTGGGGAATATGTTTATGATATATCCCATCTTTGTTAGCCTTTTGGGGATAGATGCATTCATAACAGTATGTTTTCGGTGTAAAGTGATATGCACTATATTTTGGCATATTAATATAAATGCAGTTATGTTTTATGATTATGTGTTTTGATAGGTTAAATCTTTACATGTAATATTTAATGTTTAAAAGATAAAAAAAATAAGATTTAGTAATAATAATAACTTAGAAGTTTTCTATTCTCTTTAAATCAGATAATGGCGTCACGTAGACAACCACCAAGAAACCAAGAGATAGAAGGGTCAATTAATAGTGATGAGGGAGGACACAATGTAGACCCAATGCAGTACTTTGTCGATATGCTAGCAGTGGCAATGCAGAATCGACATCCAGTGATAGGAAATCCGCCACCCTCACCGAATCAGTTAGCCAATTTCAAGGACTTCAAAACAATCAAATCGTCGGAGTTTAGGGGAACGAACGACAGACCCAATTGAAGCTCAGTCATGAATAAAGAAAATAAAGAATGAATTTGTTATTGCAAGAGTGGCAGAGGAGCAAAAGACTATTTTTGCTACCTACATGATGAAGAGGGAGGCCAATTTCTAGTGGAAAACCAATCAGAATAGGGCTGGAAAAGGTGTGGTGTCATGGGAAATGTTTAAGAAGATATTTGATGAGAACTACTTTCCAAAAAGTATGAAAAGTATGATGAAGGTTAGATTTCTAGAACTGAAGTAGGAGAATATGTCGGTACCCGAGTATGCGGTAAAATTTAATAAGTTGGCCAGGTTCGCTCCACATCAGGTAGACACGGAGGAATGCAAGGCCAGAAGATTTGGGAATGGTTTAAAACCATGGATACTTAGCAAGGTGGCAGTGCTACAAATTGATTCATTCTCAACTCTGCTGGAGAAGTCAATCATAGCTGAAGGAGGAAACGAAGCATTATCCAAGTATAACCAAGAAAGAAACAAAAAGATAAGCGAATGTGGAAATAGGAATAGTAGCAATGGTGGCAGCAGCAATGGTGGCAGCAGCAACAATAAACGGAAAAGGGACAACAGTAATGATAATAGCTCTGGAAATGAATAAGGAAAATTTCAGAAAAAGAAGGCATCCAGCAACTGTGGGAAGAATCATTCTAGGGAATGCATAAAGGGCAAGAACATATGCTACAGCTACGGTCAAGAGGGACACATTGCTCCAAAGTGTCCCCACCCAAAGAAAGGAGGATGCTACTCGTGCGAAGCTACTGATCATATGATAAAGGATTGTTCTAAAATAAAGAATGATGGAGGAAGCGGCAACAAGAGTAATAACAACTGATTGACTAATCGGGGGACCGGTATAATAGAATAAGCCGGCAGTACAAACCTTCAACATGACGGTGCAAGATGTCGTGGAGTCAAAAGACGTGGTGTCAGGTATTATTCCAATCAATAATATAAATGCTTACATATTATTTGATTCAGGTGCTACCTGTTCATTTGTGTCTGATGATTTCGCTAAATGGCTAGAATTTCCTAGAGAAAAGTTAGAAAATCCTATGAATATAAAAGTTACGAATAAAGAAGTGATTCTTGTTGAGTATATACATAGAAATTATTGTGCGGAGATACGGGGTCAAAAGATGTGTGTGAATTTAATTCTGATACGCTTATAAGAGTTTGATGTCATTTTGGGAATGGATTGGTTATTTAACCATGGGGCATTGATTGACTATCAGAAGAAGAGTATACACCTTAAGACACCAAATAAGTCTAAGGTAGTATTTTATGGTAGCAAGTCATCATGGCAATCTTGTTGTCTGACTATGATGTAGGCCAAAAAATTGTTAAAAAAATGATGTGTAGGGTATTTGGCTCATGTAATGGATACGCAGATGGTGAATCCAGAAATGAAGTAGATACCAATAGTTAAGGACTTTGTGGATGTGTTTCCTGAGGAATTACCTGGACTTTCGCCAGATAGGGAAATAGAATTTATAATTGATTTAGTGCTGGGGCCAACGCTAATATCAAAAATACCATATAGGATGGCTCCGATAGAATTGCGAGAGTTAATGGTATAGTTCCAGGAATTATTAAATAAGAAGTACATTCAACCAAGTGTTTCTCCATGGGGAGGACCTGTGTTGTTTGTAAAGAAAAAGGATGGATCGATGAGACTTTGTATGAACTATAGAGAGTTGAACAAAGTAACAATCGTTGCCAAGAATTGACGATTTATTTGATCAACTAAAAGGGGTGAAGTACTTTTTGAATATTGACTTAAGGACTGGTTATCACCAGTTAAAAGTAAGGAAGGAAGATGTACCAAAGATAGCATTCAGAACTCGTTATGGTCACTATGAGTTTTTGGTGATGTTGCTTGGACTGTTAAATGCGTCAGCCATGTTTATGGACCTGATGAACAAAGTGTTCAAATGATACTTGGACAAGTTCCTAGTTGTGTTCATTGATGATATTATAGTATATTCCAATACTAAAGAGGAACATGTCGAACATTTGAGGCTGGTATTGGAGATATTAAGGAAGGAACAATTGTACGTGAAATTTTTGAAGTGCGAATTCTGGTTTGAGAGAATTCAATTTTTGGGACACGTTATTGACAAGGAAGGAGTTTTAGTAGATCATGCAAAGGTGGAAGCGGTGAGAAATTGGGAATAACCAAGAACGCCGACGGAGATTAGGAGTTTCTTAGGTTTAGCGGGTTACTATCAAAGATTTTTCAAGGATAGCAACGCCATTAACAAATTTGTCGAGGAAGACAGTGAAGTATGTGTGGACGGAGAAGTGTGAGAAGAGTTTCCAAGAGTTAAAGAAGAGACTTAATGAAGCAACTGTGTTGACTTTACCAGACGATATGGAAGGTTTTATGGTCTATAGTGATGAGTTGCACAAGAGACTAAGTTGTGTGCATATACAAAATGGTGAGGTCGTTGCATACGCATCACGCCAGTTAAAGGATTATGAGAAGAGATACCCTACCCATGACTTGGAGTTGGCAGCGATAGTGTTTACCCTTAAAATATGGAGGCATTATTTATATGGAGAAAAATGTGATATATACATGGATCATAAGAGTCTGAAATATATCTTCACACAAAAGGAGTTAAATATGAGGCAAATGAGGTGGTTAAAATTGATCAAAGATTACGATTGTGAAATTCTATATCATCCCGATAAGGTCAATGTAGTAGCAAATGCTCTAAGCAAGAAGAGCAGAGAAAAGTTATTTGTATTAACAGACTAAGAAAAACTAGTAAGAGAAATGGCTTGAATGGAGTTAGAGGTGAAAAATTTGAAGGAGCCCGATGAGAAGTTAGCATAAATAGAAGCGAGTCCAACCTTATTAGACAAAGTAAAAGAGGCTTAAGGTAAGGATGAAGAATGTGATCGAATAAAGAAGAGGATGGCTGATGGAAAGGGGGTCAAATACAAAGTTGATAATAAAGGATTGCTAAGATTTGAAAATCGATTTTGGGTACCTTCAGTGCCTGAGTTACGAGAAGAGATTTTGCAAGAGGCTTACAGTATAAGATACTCGATACATCTGAGTAGTACGAAGATGTATCAACATCTATGTCAATAGTTTTGGTGGCCAAATATGAAGAGAGAGGTCGCATAGTGTGTCAGCCAATGCCTAACTTGTCAAAGGGTAAAGGAGAAACATCAAAGACCGAGTGGATTATTACAGCCATTAGAGATTCCCGAATGGAAATAGGAGCATATGACGATGGATTTTGTGGTAGGACTTCCAACAACACCGAAGGGATGCGACGTTATTTGGGTGATCGTAGATCGACTAACAAAGTCAGTGCACTTTTTGCTGATCAAGATAAGGTTCAATTTAGATCAATTGGCTAAATTAAACATCAAATAGATAATTTCAAGACATGGAGTACCGGTATCTATTGTGTCTGATAGAGGCCTGCATTTCACGTTAAATTTGTGGAAGGGTCTTCAAGAAAGAATGGGGACGCAATAAAGGTTGAGTACCTCGTATCATCCACAGACGGATAAGTAGAGTGAGAGAACTATTCAGACATTAGAAGACATGCTCAAAGCATGTGTGATGGATTTCAGGGAAAGTTGGGAGGACCATCTACCTTTAATAGAATTTACGTATAATAACAATTGTCACGCGAGTATAGGTATGCCGCCTTATGAAGCATTATATGGAAGAAAGTGTAGAACATCCTTATGTTGGGATGAAGTGGGAGAACGATGACTGTTGGGGCCAAAATTGGTTCAGTAGATAGTAGAGATTATCAAAATTATTTAAGCTCGTCTAGTAGCAGCTCAAAACCATCAGAACAAGTATGCAGATTTGCTTCGATAGAAGCGAGATTTTGAAGTGAAAAGTTTTGTATTTTTGAAAGTATCACCATAAAAAGGAAAAATCAAATTGGGAAGAAAGAAAAATTGAGTCTAAGGTTCATAGGACCATTTGAGATATTGAAAAGAATTGGTGAAGTGGTGTACAAGGTAGTTTTACCTCCTGAATTGGAACATATTCATAATGTGTTTCACGTATCAATGTTATGACCAGACAAGCCGGATTACAAGCACGTTATATCCTATGAGCCAATCCAGGTAGAGAAAGATTTATCATATGAAGAAATTCTTGTCCAAATATTATATAGGAAATAACAGACTTTAAGGAATAAGGTTATATATTCTGTCAAAGTGATATGAAAGAACCACAACGCTGAACAAGCTACGTGAAAACTCAAGAAAAAGATGTGGAAGTATTATCCAAATCATTTTGAATAACCTTGAATTTATAATTACGAGGACGAAATCCTTATACGGGATGGAGAATGTAATGACCGCAAATTTCATGTCACATTATAACTAGAATTTAGTACTAATTAGCAATGAATTTAAATTTTTGTATTAATTAACTGTGCACTTATGTGATTGAATGATTATATTAATGTATTTATATATTTATTTAATTATTAAAGAGAAGATAATGAATTAATCAAGTAATTAATTAAAGAAAAGATTAAATAATAAAATTAAAGTAAACTAGTTAACATAGTAGCCCAATTGACTTTAATAAAGCAAGTCTAATTGGATTAAGAGTTTAATTAATGGATTTATTAATTAAATGACCAAGAGAATTAATTTCGTAGTCCATGGATTTATTGTGATGGTTAGCCCATGTAATGAATCTATATTATAATTAAACTAGCTCAATGCTTAATTTAATTTCAAGTATCATATGTTAGTTAATGTTAGTCTGACTTAACTGAGCCAAAAAATATTAAATGAATTAGCCCAATAAAAATAATCAATTTGACCCAATGTGGAGCCCATTGTATAAGTCAAATGTTGGTCAACAAATATACAAGTTGGTGATTGACCCGTCGCCATAACCATGCACTCTATGACAACGGGTCGAACTGTCGCCATAGATACCAAAGACGACGGTTCGTCTTTAGTTCGCTTTTTAAAGTTCGCTTTTGAAAATTTTCCTATATATATATATATATATTACCAATTAAGCAATAAAAGAAAAGCAAAAATCAAAAGAAAATAAAGGGGCATGGGGATGCAATGCTCCAAGCATGTCTTAAGAAGACCACCTTACAAATCTCTTCCCCAATACATGTTAGTAAGCCTATTTGAGATGCACTTGATGTGTATACTTACACATTTTATAAGTAAGTTATTTCACTAGTTAATTGTTCTATCACTCTCACTCTCTCCAGTTCATTTCATTTCATTAGTTCTAAGTGAGAGCAAAAGCTAGAGAAAAGAGATAGAGTTGTTTAGAGAAAGCAAGAGTGTTCTTGAGTTCTTAATAGTTTTTGAGAGGGGAAAAAAATTAATGAGCTTGAATACTAAAACATTTCGGGTTGAACACGGAGGGTAAATGTGCATGTCATCTAGTCTCATATCATATTTTAGAAGGAAAAAAAAGAATAGCATCTAGATCATCAAGATTTAAAAGTGTTCTACCTTTATATTTTTACTTTTTCATGGTTAAAATTTCTTTTAAATATCTTTGCCATGGTTGGTTGTGGGAGATTTAGGTGTTGAGAAAACTATGTAGGGTTTTGAAGGAATAAGGATGGAGTTTTGATGGAGTTATATGTGTACTATGTGTATATATTTATGCATGTGTTTGAAAAGTGTTTTTAATGGTCAAAATATACTTTGATGGTCAAAACTCATTTTTGAAAATTCTCTAATCTTAGATCCATGCTAGATTTGTAGATCTAATGATGCATGGGTGTAACATGAGTTTTTATATGAGATACGAAACTTTTTCAAGCGGAACGACAAAAAAATATTAAACGAGCTGTTCGTAGTGATTTTTATCAGAAAACAGTTCATGTCGGAAGTTTTTCAAAAAGCCTACTGTCCATATTTTAAAAGGGGTTGTTTTGGCAACTTATCTTATGTCAAAAATTTGACCATTTTATTCCTAATAATATATGGTATAAAGAAGCCACTGCGCAAAAATAAGCTTATTCTGACGTCGGATGAGTGAGATATGGCCCGGTAAACATTTTAAGATTTTAAAAAGAAACTTTTATAACTTGAGTTGTATAACTCAAAAAATTATGAAATGTCTTTTGGAAGCAGTACATGTTGAGATGTAATTATTGTGGAAAATTCATTTCATTATGATGTACGGATATTATTTGATAAATGTTGATATTTTGGATAGAAATGACATATTTAAAAATAGGAAATCAATTTGAAAAATTACAGAAAAATTATTTTGTGTGTAAAATATATTATACTAAAGATATCCAGAAGATATAAAACTAATAAGTTAGTTAGCGCTTTTTAATAAATACAATTGGGTTAAGAAAGATTAAAGAAATTAATGTAAATCAAGTAATAAAATTATGAAATATAATTTTATGGACTAATATGTGTTAAAATAAGTTAATAAGACTAATTAACGGTAATTTAGTCATTTTTATATATGTATTATAATAATAACATGTTTTGGTTATTAAATGAATTAAAATATATGAATTTAAAATAATTAAATTAAATTGTTTAATAGTGTTTGGCTAATAGTTGAATAAATGTTTATTATTTAATAATATAATAATAAATTGATTCAAAATCAGTTTAAATAATTTTGAAGTAATGTAACACTTAATCATTACGAATGTCATTAAAATGATTTAATCATTTTTGAAAAATTAAATATTATGAAATTAATAAAATATTATTAAATGATTAATAACATTAGAAAATAAATAAAATATTATTAAATGATCAATAATATTAGAAACTTAATAAAATATTATTAAATAATTAATAATACTATAAAATAAATAAAATATTATTAAATGATTAATAATATTAGAAACTTCATAAAGTATTATTAAATGATTAATAATATTAGAAATTTAATAAAACATTATTAAACGATTAATAATATTAGACAAAAGTTTAAAGGATATTAAATGGTTAATATTTTTACTGGGTGATTAAAATATTATCAAAGGATGATAATATATCTTAGTGTTCATGTTTGATTATGTGATTAAATGTTCATAATTAATACGATTTAAAGTTATTAATATAAGTCAATGTGTGTTACTAATTGGGAGGTCAACCTTATCAATGTTAGGTCGTTTTTAAAGAAAGTAGATAAGTTTACTTTAAGCAGTAATTCACAGACAAACCAAGTTTTATTTACTTAGTCTTCGATTTATTTTACAACCATGTTGTGTGGGTTAATTATTAAAAATTAATCCACATCAATATTACTATTCGCACTTGGGTGCACTTATAAAATTATTTCATTATTTATATGTGAAACACCAGAGTTCTGTTATTCATGAATTGTTTAAGAAGTAGTTTATACTAATTGTTTCAGCTAGACATTGCATGATTAAATTTAATAAATTGAATATTGTTAAAGCTTATCCAAACCAATAGTTGGTGCGAACTCTTACAGTAAAACTGAGGAAGAACAACCCTATTAGGATTAATATAGGAAAACTGAACCTGTGTAATATGTCTAAGTGTTATGCATATACATATGGGTTGAAGAGGTTGATCCTCTTAAATACCAAAATACTAAAAGGGTCAGATGAAATTCTGATTTGCCTTCGCTAGTTCTTGGTCCTTAGTGACCCCTCTGCAGTAAAGATTCAGATATTCCTTTTAAATTGGAACTTGATTCTCTTTCATTCACATGTGTTATATCTTGACAAAAACCTTAAAAGTTATATATTTAAATCGTGATATGGTTTTCATATGATTCTGTTTATTTAAATTTGTTGAGCAAAGTAGTTACTCACCCTTGCTATGTCACATTACTTTTCAGTAAAGCCAGAAAACTCGAAGAAGAACAAGGACAAGAATAAAGTTCAAGAATAGTGTAGTTATGAGTGTTGTTTACTTTGTATTTTGTAATTTTATTATGTAAACCCTTTTGAACAATTAAGGTGTATGTTGGTATTATGTAAAGGTTAATAGACATTGGGACTAGAAGTACCTTTTTAATGAACAATGTATATTTATTTATTTCGCTTTAAATTATAGAAAGTGTTTGATGACGCTGTTTCGTGAGCACCAAACCCAAGGTTATGGAACCCGACGTAAAATAGTTGTTCATCTCAACAAACTATAAGAGTCCTCGCCAAGACAATTGATTTGGATAGCTTTCTCAAGAAAATATTATTGATTAACAATCGATATTATCATTGATTTAGGCGATATAAATGGCATAGACGTACTTCTCAACACAATTAGGAACAATTGATACGTTCAATGTCCATAAATAGGGTTTGAATAACTATTCAAGAGTATAACCATGATTTAAATAAAATTTCAAAATTAATAATTTAATATTCATGAATATAGATAAAACATAAATTACTTCATCGATTAATTCTACTTGTACGAGAAATAAAAGTACACGTTAAAGTACTTGCCTAGATCGTGACTATATCCGACTTTGATTCTTTATCCTTTGAACAACCTATGTTCAATATATTCAACTAACAATTAATCTCTATAACCTTCACATAATGATCTAATCGATCTGACTCACTAGTTCTATACAACTAGGACTCACAAATTATTTTTATTACACATATAATCTCAAATAAAATTGTTTGTTTAAATATTATTATCTCTCATTCTCTTTATTTAATGCATTCCTTAATCATCACAAATAAAATAATCTTTAGTACTATTCTATTTGTTCAATGATCCTTAATCATCATTTAATCATTTACAAATAAAGTGTTCTCACTTTATTTCCTTACAACTTATTAATATTCAATTATTATTTTCTTTAATCATGCCTTATTAATCCACAAATAATTTAGGTTATTATTTTATTTGTGTAATTCTCAATATGAGTAATCTTTACTCCTATTTTAATTTAATTATACATCATTAGTACAAATTAAAATAATTCTTATTAATTCACAATTAAAATAATTGTTACTATTATTTTAATTATTTATTCTTTATTGATTCACAAGTAAAATAATCTTTAAGATTATTTTAATTATTTATGTCTAATTAATTCATAATTAAAATAATCTATAATATTATTTTAATTGCTTATGCATTATTAATTCTCAATTAAAATAATCCTTTAATATTATTTTAATTATTTAAAGAAATATTTAAGGTTAATTAAATAATTTTTATTTTTAACACATAAATAAAATAATTTTTAATTATTGTTTTATTTGTTTAATACTAACTAACAAATAAAATATTTTTTATTTTTTATTTTATTTGTTTAATATGAAATTAATTAACTCACAAATAAAATAATTATTATTTTATTTATTTAATATTATTTTAATCAAATTACAAATAAAATAATTTTTCATTATTTTATTTGTTTATTATTATTTTAAAAAAAAAATCCCCGGATCGGGTCGGGTCGAACCGGGTTAACCCCCTGGTTTAACTCGGGGTTGACCAACCCAGTCAACAAGCACTGTGCCCCGGCATAGTGTTTTAGTACAAACAATGCGCCTCGGTGTAATGTTAGCAGAATGTTTGGTTCATTTTTTTCAACGTTTTTGATTTTGACCATTTTTTATTCAATCTTTCATAACTTACTCATTTTACATCCAAATGAGCTCAAATTAGTTTTGATATTTCACAAACTCATAACTCTACAATATTCTAATTTGTAAATAATTTTTCCAAGATATTTATTTAACCAAAATATTAGGTTTTCAAGCTAGAGTTCTATTTTGACAGCCTTTACAAGAAAATTAATTATAAATCCATTTTAGCTCCATTTTTGTTCGTTCCACTTGGAATATTTTCGTATTTCATAGATCTACAACATATAATTTTTAGGTCATGCAAATAGCTTACACATATAGTTCTATTTTTAACCAAATCTCATGTTTTTACAAGTACACTTAGGGTTTTTATGTTCTGATGCATTCCTTTGGTTCATTTAGACATAAAACACTTACAAAAACATATCAACCACATATTCTCCTTCAAAACTCCTTCATTATTCCTTCAAAATATGTCATAATTCCTACACAACAATCCTCCTACAACCAAGCATAAATATTCCAATATACAAAAATATATTAATTTAACTTATAAAATCAAAATTAGGTTAAGATTATACCTCCTAGATGCTTTCTTTCTCTCTAAGATGAACCTTAAGCAGTTTTACACCTTCTTTCTCTCACTTACTTGTAAGAGTTACCCTAGCTTTTATTATTTTCCTCTCTTTTCTCTATATTTTCTCTCTTGCTAACTCTTAGGATTTTTGCAAGTAAACTTTGTAAATAATCTTGGAAGCTCCTCCATGCTTGCATTAACCAATGGATTAACAATAGTTGGTAAAAAGATTTTACCAACTTCCATCTTTAAGGACATTAAGCCATTTCTTAGGCAATTATTCATCTCATACCTCATCATTTCACCTCATATGGCTCCAAGAACATAAGACAAACAAGTTTCTACCATTTTTGTGTGTGTGTATATATATATATACATATATATATATATATACATATATATATATATATATATTCTTTTAGAAAATAGATTTCTTTGTGTGGGTTAATTAATTGGATTATGATTTGGACTTTCTAATGGACTTATAATACCTAACTTGGGCTACATTCATGGACTATTAGTAATTATTTTAGTGGTCTTATAATTAAATCAAACATTGGGCCAACCATCTCATATATTGGCTAACTAATAAATTCTAGCAATCCAAACATACATGGACTTTATTTCTAGCACACTGGACCCTATCATAATAATTTATGTGACTTTCTAATATTTACATTGTGTAGACACCCAAATTTTGCACTTCTCTACTAACCCTGGCAGGAGGGCAAAATCGTCACTTGACCCAACATGCGAAAAGGAAGGTGGACCCCAACACAAAGTCACCCCAACGACTTACGGTCAAAGCCGCAAACAGATGATCCAGGAAGAACCTGATTTGATCACAAAAGACGACTAATGGCCACTACGCTTACGATGGTCGGGGGTCTCGCTCCCCGGTGAGCGAGCGGCAGCCCAGCTCACTGGTGAGCTGGCGAGGGTGGAAGGGGCAGCGTCCCCTGGAAGCCAAGCACAAATAATAAATTCTATATCAAGTCGCAGCCCTCCAAACTAGCCTCCCAGAAGAATATGGCACGTTTTGCAGGGATTTCCGGATTGCAAAATAAAAGTCATCCAGCAAAAAAATGAAAGACTGACATCAGTACATGAAAATCGAGGAAGCACCGAAGTCGGCCGCAGCTGCACCGCAGCCAAGATCTGAGTTTCTAAATCGCCTCTTCTAGTTTCATTTCTAAATCAGAGGCGGGAGGAAGAAAAAAAGAGGACGCGAGAGAAGAAAAAGAGGGGATCCGAGAGCAAAAAAAAAAGAGAAGAAAAGAATAGGAAAAAAGAGAGAGATCCATGGTGTATTAAATACTAGATCTAGTCTATTTTTGTTTAATCTTTGTGTGTCAAAAGTTAGATCCATGGTGTATTGAAGCTTTTTCTCGGCTCTCCTCCCGAATTCAAGGTGAAAAGGCTCGATTTGTATGATGTTGACTCTATTGTAATAGATCTACCGTTTATTTTGTTATTTTGTGGAATTGTGCTATTTAATATTTGTTTCTGTGTATTATCTGAGCATTTCTACCGATTATATTTGTGTTATTAGGTTAGATTTATAATTTGGACTCACCTATGTGAGCTCCGGTTATAAGATCTAGATTTCATTTGATTAAGTAAATATTATTGTATTGGATTGGCCTCGTTGCAATATTTAGGTTTGATTCATTAAATAAGCCCGGATTGAGGTGGGCTAAGGAGCACGTTACGTGCATTTTTACGGCCTAGCCTTCCGATGATGTCCGTGTGGGCATTTTGATTAGTTTTAATATATTGTTGTGATATTGCGGTTGTGAGCCTAGGGATGAAATTAATGCCTTGAAATACCGATTCAAGGCTATTAATAGAATCCCGAAGATGGACTGTTGGGTTAATTGTGATTCTTGTTATTAGTCATTTTGATGTAAAATGTATCTTTTGGGTCTTAAAGCGATATCGATACCGAAAATCGGGTTTAAGGCCCTATAATAGTGAAATGTGCGATTGTGGGCGTTTGGGGTTATTTGGATGGCTCACGTGCCCATGAATAACTCCAACGCCATTTTAATGCTTGGTTTTCCCTTTTGACGCGAGAAAATGATTTTGGAATGAAATGGTAAAGATTTTCATAAAATCAATCAAAGTAGGATATTAGATCACGCGTAGGCTAAAATAAAATCGAAAGTATCGGATGAGCTCCATTCCTATTTGACGAAGGATTCGAAAATCTTATTTTATAAATGTCATCATTAAAGATTTTGTTATCAAAACGAAAGCTTAAAAATGAACTTTTCAAAACGAATTGAATCCTTCGTGCATAAGGTCAACGAGATTTCTGAAGTATTTTTGAAAATAAAGCATTCCAACGATTTTCATAAGCACACACGCATACACACACGCGCGTGCGCGCATACACACATTTTAGGATTTAAAGGACAGAAAAGCATTAAGATAGCGGAAACCGTATTTTCACAGAAGTCGGGGGGTGCCTAACACCTTCCCCTCGCTTAAGCAAGCCCCCGAACTCTATGAATCTCGGTTTACGGACCAATTAATTCGGAGTCACATATGAGCCGTTACGATTACGAAAACAAAATTCGGATGAGTTGGTACATCCATTTCAAATATACCAACTGGCGGTTCTGGTCAATTGGCTCATCATAAAATCAATCTTTTAAACCCCGTCGACACTTAAGCCGGCCCTTTTCAAAATCACATCTTAAACCCAAAGGCTAAAATTGGAAAGGGCATTTATTAAAAAACGAAATGACTTTTCCGGCGTCGACACATTGGATTTAATTTAATTACCCTCATTAATCCATTTCATTATTTAATCATCTCACAATTAATTAATTACTTAATTAATTGAATCATCTTGACCATTATGCCACACAAGGCATATTAAATAAGCTTAAATTAATTATAAATTTAAGCTCATTATCATCGTCACTATATTTCTTAATTATTACATTCCTTAATTCAATTTAAATTGAATTTCTAATTCCATAGTACATGCAGACACATAAGTGCACAACTTTTTTTAATAATTCCTTAATTTCATTAATGTAATTATTTAAAATATTCTTGGATATTACATTCCCCTCCCTCCCCCCCCCCCCCCCTTATAATGATTCCGTCCTCGGAATCAGTACAAGGTTACATAAACAGGTGGGGGTAATCTCTCTTCATCTTATCTTCTAACTCCTACGTAGCCTCCTCGTCATTATGGTTACACCATATTACTTTTATAGAAGGTATAACCTTATTTCTCAATATTTACTCCTTCTTATCCACTATTTGTACATGGATTTCTTCGTACGTCAAATCTTTCTCAAGTTGAATAGGCTTATAGGATATCACAAGCTTATAATCTGGCTTGTAGGGTCGTAATACTGAAACATGGAATACGTTGTGGATATGCTCTAATTCAGGAGGTAAACTTATCTCGTATGTCACTTCGCCTACTCGCTTTAATACGTTGAACGACCCTATGAACCTTGAACTTGGTTTCCCTTTCTTCCTAAACCTTATCTTCCTTTTTTAGGGAGACACTTTTAGAAACAGAAAACTACCAACTTCAAAATTTTGACTTTGACGATGTAGATCTGTATATTTCCTTTGTCGATCTTGAGCTGCAACCAGTCGAGCTCTTATTGTCTTTATTATATCGATTGTTTGTTGAACCAATTATGGCCCCAAAAGTCAACATTCCCCTGCCTCGTCCCAACACAAGGGTGTTCTACATTTTCTTTCATAGAGAACTTCATATGGTGGCATGTCAATGCTCGTATGATAACCATTATTATAAGCGAACTTAACCAAAGGTAAGTGGTCGTCCCAGCTTCCTTTGAAATCCATTACACGGGCTCTGAGCGTGTCCTCCACAGTTTGGATTGTTCTTTCACCTTGTACATCTGTCTATGGATGGTAGGCAATA
The DNA here is from genome assembly GCA_947179155.2 of Hedera helix. NCBI lineage: Eukaryota > Viridiplantae > Streptophyta > Magnoliopsida > Apiales > Araliaceae > Hedera > Hedera helix. The sequence continues at coordinate 2,718,014 of OX359286.1, forward strand.
CTCAATCGCAGTTGCGTTGTCTTTCGCTCTTGTAAACTTCTCCAAAAGTTTGACATGAAGCGCGGATCTCTATTAGAAACAATCAATACTGGCAAAGCAATCTCCTTTATATACAATTTCGCTAACTGATTCAGATTAAATCGGGCCTTGATTGGAAAAAAGTGTGCTGACTTTGTTAACCTGTCCACGATGACTCATATCGCATCATAACCCTTATGAGTGACTGGAAGTCCCACCACGAAATCCATCATAATTTGCTCCTATTTCTATTCGTGTATCTCCAACGGTTGAAGTAGACCACTCGGCCTCTGATATTCTGCCTTTACTCTTTGACAAGTTAGACATTTGTTGACATACTCTACGACTTCTCGCTTTATATTAGGCCATCAAAAATGCTTGCGAAGATCTTTGTGCATTTTCATACTCCCTGGGTGAATTGAGTATGACGAATTGTGTGCCTCTTGCAAAATCTCCTCTTTTACTACGGGCTCTACTGGCACCCAAACTCTTCCTTCAAACCTTAAGATCCCATCCTTTTGCGATTGAAAATTTTCTTCCTCATTTTCTGTAATCCTTCTCCTTATTCGTTCACACTCCTCGTTTTCTTCTTGGGCTTCCTTTATTTTATCCATCAACTTTGGACAAGCTTCCATTACAAATAATTTTTCTTCTGACCCTTTCGGATCTCTCACCTCTATTTCTAACTTTACCATCTCCCTTATAAACTCCTCTTGAACTATCAACATTAACAATTTCTCCCTTCCTTTTTGACTTAACGCATCTGCCACTACATTCGCCTTCCCAGATGATAAAGAATCTCGCAATCATAATCCTTAATCAACTCTAGCCATATTTTTTTGCGCATGTTCAATTCCTTCTATGTGAAGATATATTTTAGATATTTATGGTCTGTATATATCTCACATTTCTCTCCATAAAGATAGTGCCTCCAATTTTTTAGTGCAAAAAACCACCGCCGCTAACTCCAGGTCGTGAGTAGGGTATCTATTCTCATAATCCTTCAACTGACGTGACGTGTACGCAATGACCTTGCCATGTTGTATTAAAACACAGCCAAGACCCTTGTGTGACACATCACTGTACACCACAAAATCTCTCGTACTATCCGACAATGATAATACAAGCGCTTCCCTTAACCTCTTCTTCAACTCCTTAAAACATTCTTCATATTTCTCCATCCAAACAAACTTTAACTTTTTTCTTGTTAGATTGACCAATGGTGTCACAATTTTTGAGAAGTCCTGAATGAACCTTCGTTAGTACCCTACTAACCCTAAGAAACTCTGTACTTCGGTCGGTGTCTTTGGCTGCTCCCAGTTAATCATCGCCTCCACATTTGCAGGATATACTGATACTTCATCCTTATCAATCATGTGCCCCAAAAATTGTACCATTTCCATCCAAAACTCACACTTGAAAATTTTCGCATATAATTTTTCCTTCCTCAATGTTTCCAGCACCACCCTTAGATGCTCCACATGTTCCTCCTTGGTCTTTGAATAAATCATAATATCATCAATAAAAACTATCACAAACTTGTCCAAATACGGCTTGAAAACTCGGTTCATCAAGTCCATAAATGTTACCGATGCATTAGTCAAATCGAATGACATTACTAGAAACTCGTAATGCTCATATCGAGTCTTGAATGCAATCTTCGGTATGTTTTCTTTTTGCACTTTCAACTGATGATAACTTGTTCTCAAGTCAATCTTGAAAAAACACCCCGCTCCCTTCAATTGATCAAAAATATCGTCGATTCTTGGAAACAGATATTTATTCTTGATCACTTTGTTCAACTCTCGGTAGTAGATACAAATTCGTAACAATCCATCCTTCTTTTTAACAAACAAAACTGGTGCTCCCCGTGGAGACACACTCGGTTGAATATATCCCTAGTCTAGCAATTTCTGAAGTTGTATCATCAATTCCTTCATTTCTACAGGCGCTAAACGATACGGAGCCTTCGAAATCGGTGCCGTTCCTGGCACTAAATCTATTACAAACTCGATTTTTCTATTTGGAGGTAGACCAGGCAAATCATCTGGAAACACATTCGAAAATTCATTTACTACTGGTATATTATTCATCTTTACCCTCACTCTTTGAGTATCTACAATATGGGCTAAATACCCCATGCATCCTTTCCTCAATAATTTCTTGGCCTGCACCATCGTCAGACAGTAAGATTGCCTAGGCGATGTGCTACCATAAAATACTATATTAGACTGATTCGAGGTCTGAAGATTCACACATTTTTTCTGACAGCTAATCACTGTTCCATGGTTACATAACCAGTCCATCCCTAATATCACGTCAAACTCTCCAAATCTTATAGGGATTAGACCTATCGATAGCTTATGTCCCATAATTTATGCGTAACAATTTCTATGTACAAATTCTACGTGGATTACTTCTTTGTTTGCGACTTCTATATTTAAAGGATTCTTTATCGCTCTTAGGGTAAATTTAATCGTCGTGCAAATTCATTAGATTCAAAAGAACATGTAGCACCCAAATCAAACAACATATAGGCATTTATGTTATTGATCCAAATAATACGTGACATAATGTCCTTCGAAGCTACAACATCCTGGACCGTCATGTTGAAAGTTCTTGCAGTCGGTCAATTATGCTGAGTAGATTCTCCAATCATTAGCTTACTTCCTCCACATTTGTTACCGCTTCCTCCACTATTTCCCTTCTTCGAACAATCCTTTATTTGATGGTCAGTAGTCCCACATGAAAAACATCCTCGGATCTTCTTCGAGTTTGAGAAAATTGGCAAAATATGCCCCTCTTGGCCACAGTTATAGCAGACATTTCATCCCTTCCAACACTCCCCTTGGTGATTCTTTCCACACTTTAGACAAGCCTCACTTCTCTTTTTTGATCCTCCCTGCCTAGATTGGTTGTTGTTGTTACTATTACCATCCCACTTTCTCTTTCCCAAATTGTTACCACCACTTTTGTCCCCTCCGCAATTATCTCCTATACTTTTCTTGTTCTTCTTCTTTTTAATGTACTGACTTAAGGCCTCACTTCCTCCCTCAGTTATGATGGCCTTTCTTAACAAACTTCCAAAAAAATCAATTTGAAAAACAGATACCTTACTGTACAACCATGGTTTTAAACCTTGTTCAAAGCGACGCGCCTTTCGCTCTTCTGTATCGATTTGGTGTGGTGGAACAAACGCGAGATCATTGAATTTAGCAGCGTACTGTGCCACCGACATCTCTCCTTATTTCAACTCCAAAAACTTAAGCTCCAATCTATTCTGCGTACTTTTAGGAAAGTAATTTTCAAAGAATAACTTCTTAAATCTCTCCCATGATATAATTCCTTCTCTCGCTCTATATCGATTCGCCTCCTGATAGAAATTTGCTTCCCCCTTTATCATATACGTAGCAAATGCAATCTTCTGATCGTCTCCTACCCTTGTAATTTCAAACACTTTCTCTATCTCTTTGACCCAAAACTGGGCATCGAATCATTCGTCTCCTTAAATTTCGAGGGTCTACATTATTAAAATCCTTAAAATTTTCTATAGGAACTGTTGGGGGGTTGGGATTTACTAGTTTCAAGTTTCTCCCCTGAAAGGCACCTTCTAATAATTGTACCAATCTTTGTACCAGGTCTCGCTGGTCTCCTTCGTTGTTTACTGACACTTCTTGTGTAAGTTGTACTAGTTATCTACGTTGTGGCTACATTTTTTGTATATTCAAGAAAACTTAATATTATTATCTCATTACATTCTTTTAAATTTTTATCTTTTAATGCACAATGCAAATAACACATTTTAATAAAGACTTTTATATTCATATGTCAATAAGTAGTACATCAAACATGAATATCATATAGCATACTGCCATAAACGTCAACATCTATCTCCTAATATAATAAAATGAGGGGATCTACAAACATACTACCCCGCTATCAAGTACAAAAGTTGGGGTTTACATATACTATCGTATATAAGAGTTTGAAATTTACAATACATCATAAACAAAAGTAGAGATCATCCTAATATACATACATAAAGACATTGAATACAAAATACATCAACTAACTAGTCCATCAATGCATGTCGCGCTCCATAGCACTCTCATACTTGATCTAACCCATATAGATCACCAAATCTTTGCTAATAGTATGGTGAGTCTGCCCTACCTCTGCTGGGTAATGACGAATATCGTCCATCCATCTCTCAAATGCTGTGCTAAAACAATAACTCATCTTGTTCAACTTTTTTCCTTTACCTATCACCTTTTCCTCAAGGTCACAAACTCTCTCTCTAACGTCTTCCGACATCTCCTCCTGCTGAATCCGATCAACCACCTATATCTCTAGTTGGGCTCGTTGTTTTCCTAAATTTAAATAGTAATTTACACGCAAGTATACGCGGTCCACAAGTAATATAATGATAAAGAGAGTGTCGAACCCACATGAAATTAAAAATAATTCATATCAAATACTAACTTATTATCAAATTAATCTTATCCGTCTGTGACTCAGATCACAGTCTTCAATTTCCAAGCTCCGCCTTTAATCCTCAAATCCTTCACGTTGAATATTTGCTCTTAATTATGTTAATTCTATTCTAATATATTCTAAACTATGTTAATGTCTTCTAATGTAATGAAAATAAGAGTCTCATAATGTAATTATAGGAGTACAATATTAATCCTAAGCAATAGTGGAAAAGAAATTCAATTCGGAATTAAATTAAAGCAAAAATGGCGAATAATCTAGTTTCGGGAATTAATGTTTTTCCAAACATGGCCCTGACCCGATCAAACACAACAGTCGCACGAGCCTAATAGCTCAGCTGTCTACTCACCTATACGCGCTATAAAATGACGTAGTATTGACAAAATTTGGTTCCCAGGTGGCCGCGCCAAGGGCGCAAGGCATTGCATCTCACCGGCACGACAAAACAGCGTCACCTTGCTCCATGTTTGCTGATTCATTATCGCGCAATGCACGACTGCCTCATTCTCCTACCAATCCAGACAGTGTCGTTTCCCTCGACTGATGCAATCCTTTAATTCCAAGCATGCAAGGTGCTCATTCCATACTTATTGAATATTACGGTTTTGCCACTAATATTACAGAAATTACAATTTTGCCATTCATTCTTTAATTCCTACAAAATAAAATATAAATTTATTAAAAGTAAATAAAAATACAAAAAATAATAATAACACATAAATTAATTAAATTGCCTAAAATCAATTAAAATGCTTAAAAACTAACGAATAATTAAACATAAAAATACTCAATAAATAGGTATAAAATCTCATTATCAAATACCCTTAAACTTAACTATTTGTTTGCCCTCAAGCAAAACAAAATAAATAAATAAATAAAAACTAAGACTCTACTAACTAAACCAAAATTACTCAAGCAATGAATCAATATGAATGAAATTATTAACCTCAAATATTTTTAAATGATAACTCAAAGAAAATTTTAAAATTATGAAAAGTCCAAAATTTCAACATATTTATTAATCTTAACTCTACTCAAGACCCTTCGTGTGTGTATGAATCCAAATGTATCAAACTAATTTAAACTCAGATAAATTTATATAATTCAAATGCCACATAAAAAATATTATACAATAAAAGAATTATAAAACAAAACTCTATAACTCACTTTTCACACAATTCTTCACTAATTAAAGAAAATATAAATTAAAGGATCAAAAGTTTTTTTTTTCTCACATTACGTACACTAGGATCATTTTTTCTTTTTTAAAGTTCACCACATTCCTTTCCAAATATATTATTATATGTTTTCTTCATTCATCATAGGTGAGTACATTTTATGCTCCATCTCACTCTTCTTTTTATGCCCACGAGTGCGTTTTACACTTTATCTCTTTTTTTTCGCATGTTTACGAATGAGTGTGTTTCACACTATATCTCAACTCACTATATGACTATTAATTCAACATAAAAATGATCGATTCTTCAAACAATCCTAAAAAAATTTACCTAAATCATCTCCCCCCAATTATATTATACTTCATATTTCACTTTAAGTTATGATCAAATAAGTTATAGAATTCATAAATATCTATCATAAGCAAGTAACTATATAAACCTTCTCCAAATTAAAACTAACTCAACACAAATGGACATGAGTGCATAAAATTAAGAATCTCAAATAAAATAATAACCAACAAATAGCCAAAATTTTGACTAACAAAAATTTATCAATTTTTCAAAAATTATTAAATAAAAACTAAAATTTTATCATTGACCAAAAATTTAATTCAAATTTTTCCATTACCTAAATGTCTATACCTAAAAACTAAATTACCCCATTTTTGTAGGAAACACGATTGCACTTAACATGTGCAACTAACCTTTAAACCCCAAGGTTACCCCCAAGTGGATGAGCTGTATCTCGTGAGAGTTTGCAGTGAATATACTCACAAAATTCTAAAATGTAAACTAAAATAAAACTAAGAAAAAAAAATTTTAAATTATTTCAAAATTTACCCACATCCCCAAACTTATAACAAACATCGTCCTCGATGTATAAAATAAAGAAAATCAAAACAAAGGACTCCCCTGAATATGTAACATTTTTCCTCCTCATCTGCTAAGCTTGAGTGTGTAAATAAGTTGGAAAAAAAAATATTAAAACAAATAACGAAAACAAAAAAAAACTAAAATTTACTTCTAAGAAAAATGTACAAAAAAATAAAAAAAAAACTAAAACTAAAACTTGAGTTGCCTCCCAATAAGCGCTTGTTTTGTAGTCTCAGTCTGACTACTCCATTTTTCATCAATCATGCTCAATCACAAAAATTATTTTTTCATGCCTTCTTTTTGTCTTTTCTTTGATTTCCATGGCATCCTTGAAAGATTACGGACCACCCCTAAACAAGAATTCATCCGCGCTATATTCTTTAACAAAGTCAACCCGATAGTACTCCTCAAAATTCTAAATTTGTTGCACAGAAGACACAATTGGATTTTTCTTCATATAATTTAAATTCAAGACTTGATCATCCTCATCATTCTCTTCCTCTTCCCAAACCTTGCTCCTCTTCTTTTCAACCACATCATCATCTTCCTTATCCAAACGAGACCTCTTAAGATTTACTTTTTTAGCCATTTGTAACTCCTTGTCATTTTTTAATGTAACTGTCTCACACTGCTCTTTACCGTCCTCCACAAGATTTATATCTGTATTGTGAGGTAACATATTGTGAACGCAACTATTGACTAAATTGGCAAATTATTCCTTCTGAATCTCCATATTACGTATTGATTCTTTATTACTTTTAATGCTCATCTCGGATCGCTCTATTGCCTTAGTAACGATTTCCTCCAAATTTGATTTTTTCTCTTGTTACGGTGGAGGTTGTTGATATGAGAATTCATACGATTGAGTTTAATATGAAAAGACAGGTATGACAGTTCCGGAGCAAAAACTTCTTGATTATTCATTCTTGTCTTAGTTCGCTCTAAAAATCTATCAAGAATTTTCTCCAAATTTAATTTATGCTTTTATTGCTGTGGATGTGGGTATTGAAAATCCTGATGATATGATTTTTCTAAAGTATAGAATTAGTCTTGATTGTTGGTATTCCCTGAATGATTTGGATAATCCTGCCAACCCGAATGATAGTAGTCTAGGGTATAACTAAATTGCTGCTAATTATAGGCATTCTGAATAGATTGATTTCCAAGATCGTCAAATTTACTTTCAAGCTTCGCAAACTGTGCATTCCATTGGTCAGCTATTTCTGCCACACTAGGTTGAATCACCTTATCAGAAGACCATTGATAATTAAATGTAGTCATCGTACCTAAAAAGAAAAATAAAAAATAAAATAAAATAAATAAATAAAAATATACAAGTTTAAATTAGAACTAATTTGACTAAAATTAATATTAGCTAAAATTATTAAATTAATTCCCCAATAACGGCGACAAAATCTTGTTTGCCTAAATTTAAATAGGAATTTACACACAAATATACGCGGCCCATAAGTAATATAATGATAAATAGAGTGTAGAACCCACAAAGAATTAAAAATAAGTAATACCAAATACTAATTTATTATCATATTAATCTTATTTAAACAAACGCAATTCAATTATAAAATAAAATCTAATTAAAATTATCAACTAAATTAAACTAATAAAAAGGATTAAATCAGATTAAAAATAGTTAAGATCATAATTTCTCTCAATGTTTTATTTAAATCTCTTCACTTCCTTTTTAATTAATTAATTATGTAGAATTGTTAACTGAGAATGCTTAACTATTTATTAACCTTTATCAAAAATTAATAAAAAGACCTATTTCAGTTAGTTCTTTTATGTTCATGCAAACTACTTAAAATAGACTCATTAAGGACAAACTCTCAATATGTTACATGCGACATATAGATATTTCCATCCTATACACTATCATGCAATTCTTCCTAAAAAGAATAAACAAATTCACATGTTATCATATCTAAATCTAAATCTATACTCCACTTTTAATTTCATATAGATTATCTCATTAATTATTGTGCAAATAATTATATATGAACACACAAAATATGACAAACAACTCATATATAATCATTAATAATTAAAAAATAAATAAATAAATTTAAACTACACATTAGGTTCAATTGCAATCTCAATAAATATTAGCACATAACTAAATAACAAATTATTCACAAATAATTCAAAATCTCATAATTACAAAAATAAAATTAAAAGAAAAGAAATCAAATATGTGTTTTGATATCCGTCTGTCACTCGGATCACGGTCTTCAATCCCAAAGTTGTTCCTTTAATCCTCGAATTCTTCGTGTTGAATATTTGATCCTAACTATGTTAATTATATTCTAACATATTCTAAAATATGTTAATGTCCTCTAATGTATTGAAAATAAGAGTCTCATAGTGTATTTATAGGAGTACAATATTATTCCTAAGCAATAGTGGAAAAGAAATCCTATTAGGAATCAAATTAAAGCCAAAACTGCGAATAATCTAGTTTCTAGAATTAATGCATATCCAAACACGACCCTGACCCGGTCAAACACAGCAGCCGCATGAGCCTGACAGCTTAGCTATCCACTCACCCATACGCGCTACAAAACAACGCAGTATTGAAAAAATCTGGTTCCCAAGCGGGCGCGCCATATGCACAAGGCCTTGCATCTCACCCGCATGACAAAACGACGTCACCTCGCTTCGTATCTGCTGATTCCTTATCGCGCAATACGCAGCTGCCTCATTCTCCTACTAATCCAGACGGTGCCTTTCACTCGACTGATTCATTCCTTTAATTCCAAGCGCGCAAGGCGCTCATGCCATACTTGCTGAATATTACGGTTTTGCCATTAACATTGCAGAAATTATAATTTTTGCCATTCATTCTCTAATTCCTACAAAATAAAATATAAATTAATTAAAAATAATATAAAAATACTAAAAATAATAATAACACATAAAATTAATTAAATTGCCTAAAATTAATTAAAATGCTTAAAAACTAACAAATAATTAAGCCTAAAAATACTTAATAAATAGGTATAAAATCTTATTATCAAATACCCCAAATTTAACTCTTTGTTTGCCCTCAAGTAAAACAAAACAAAACAAAATAAATAAATAGAACCTAAGACTCTACTAACTAAACCAAAATTACTCAAGCAATGAAACAATATGAATGAAATTATTAACCTCAAATATTTTTAAATGATAACTCAAAAAAAATAAAAATTATACAAAGTCCAAAATTTTAACATATTTATTAATCTTACTCTACTCAAAACCCTTCGTGTGTGTGTGAATCCAAATGTATCAAACTAATTTAAACTCAGATAAATTTATGTAATTCAAATGCCACATAAAAGATAATATACAATAAAAAATTACAAAACAAAACTCTATAACTCACTTTTCATTACACTCTTCACTAATAAAGGAAAATATAAATTAAAGGATCAAAAGGTTTTTTTTCCTCACATTACGTACACTAAGATCGTTTTTTTTTTTAAAGTTCACCACATTCCATTCCAAACATATTATTATATTTTTTCTTCATTCATCATAGGTGAGTGCATTTTATGCTTCATCTCACTCTTCTTTTTATGTCCACGAGTGCATTTACGCTCCATCTCATTTTTTTCACATGTTTATGAGTGAGTGCGCTTTACATTCTATCTCAACTCCCTATATGACTATTAATTCAACTCAAAAAAGGATCAATTCTTCAAACAATCCTAGACCAATTTACCTAAATCATCTCTTTCAAATTTTATTATACCTCATATTTCGCTTCAAGTTATGATCAAATAAGTTATAGAATTCATAAATATCTATCATAAGCAATTAACCATATAAACATTCTCCACATTAAAACTAACTCAACACAAATGAACATGAGTGCATAAAATTAAGTATCTCAAATAAAATAATAACTAACAAATAACCAAAATTTTAACTAACAAAAATTTATCAATTTTTCAAAAATTATTAAATAAAAACCAAAATTTTAATATTGACCAAAAATTTAATTCAAATTTTCCCATTACCCAAGTGACTTAACCTAAAAACTACATTACCCCATATTCATACGAAATACGGTTGCACTTAGTATGTGTAACAAGCCTTTAAACTCCAAGTTTACCCCAAGTGGACGAGTTGTGTCTCGTGAGGGTTTGCAGTGAATATACCCACAAAATTCCAAAATTTAAACTAAAATAAAACCTTAAAAAAATTTAAAAAATTATTTTAAAATTTACTCACACCCCCAAACTTAAAACAGACATTATCCTCAATGTATATAATAAAGAAAATCAAAACAAAGGACTCCCTTGAATATATAGCACTTTTCCTCCTCATCTGCTAAGCTTGAGTACGTAAATAACCTGAAACAAAATAAAAATATAATATTAAAACAAATAACGAGAAAAAACTAAAATTTACTACTAAGAAAAATCTATTAAAAAAACTAAAACTAAAGCTCGAGTTCCCTCACAATAAGCACTTGTTTTATAGTCTCGGCCTGATTGCTCCATTTTTCTTCAATCAGGCATAATCGTAAAAATTATTTTTCATGCCTCCTTATTGTCTTTTCTTTGATTTTCATGGTATCCTTGAAAGATTGCGGACCACCCCTAAATTTGAATTCATCTGTGCTATATTCTTTAACAAAGTCAACCCGATAGTACTCCTCAAAATTCTAAATTTGTTGCACGAAAGTCACAATAGAATTTTTCTTCATACAATTCAAATTCAAGACTTGATCATCCTCATTATTCTCTTCCTCTTCCTCTTCCCAAACCTTGCTCCTTTTCTTTTTAACCACATCATCATCTTCCTCATCCGAACAAGACTTCTTAAGATTTACTTTTTTAGCCATTTATAACTCCTTGCCATTTTCTAATGTAACTAACTCACGCTGCTTTTTACCTTCATCCACAAGAATTATTTCTATATTCCTAAGTAACATATTGCAAAGGCAAATGTTGACTAAATTAGCAAGTTGTTCCCTCTGAATCTCCATATTACGTATTGATTCTTCATTGCTTTTAATGCTCATCTCGGATCGCTCTATGGCTTTAGTAAGGATTTTCTCCAAATTTGATTTTTTCTCTTGCTGCGGTAGAGGTTGTTGATATGAGAATTCATATGATTGAGTTTGATATGAAAATTCTAACGGGTATGAAAGTTCTGGAGCAAAAACTTCTTGATTCTTCATTCTTGTCTCAATTCGCTCTAAAAATCTATCAAGAATTTCCTCCAACTGTGATTTCTACTATTGTTGCTATGGAGGTGGGTATTGAAAATCCTGATGATATGATTTTTCTGAAGCATAGAATTGGTCTTGATTGTTGTTATTCCCTGAATGATTCGGATAATCCTGTCAACCTGGATAATAGTAGTCTGTGGTGTAATTAAATTGCTGCTGATTGTAGGCATTCTGAATAGATTGATTTTCAAGAGCGTCAAATTTCCTTTCAAGCTCCACAAACTGTGCATTCCATTGGTCAGTTATTTCTGTCACACTTGGTTGAATCATCCTATCAAAAGACCATTGATAATTAAATGTAGTCATCGTACCTGAAAAGAAAAATAAAATAAAATAAATAAAAATATACAAGTTTAAATTAAAACTAATTTGACATAAATTAATATTTGCAAAAATTATTAAATTAATTTCCTGGCAACAGTGAAAAAAACTTGTTTGCCTAAATTTAAATAGGAATTTACACGCAAATATACATGGCCCACAAGTAATATAATGATAAAGAAAGTGTCGAACCCACAGAGAATTAAAAATAATTAATATCAAATACTAATTTATTATCAAATTAATCTTATTCAAACAAACGTAATTTAATTATAAAATAAAGTGTAATTAAAATTACTAACTAAATTAAACTATTGAAAATGATTAAATCAGATTAAAAATAGTTAATATCATAATTTCTCCCAATGCTTCATTTAAATCTCTTCACTTTCTTTTTAATTAATTAATTATGTAGAATTGTTAACTGAGAATACTTAACTATTTATTAACCTTTATCAAAAATTAATAAAAAGACATATTTCAGTTAGTTCTTTTATGTTCATACAAACTACTTAAAATAGAATCATTAAGAACAAACCCTCAGTATGTTACATGCGACATATAAATATATCCATCTTATGCATTATCATGAAATTCTTCCTAAAAAGAATAAATAAACTCACATGTTATCATATATCTGAATCTAAATCTATACTCCACTTTTGATTTTATATAGATTATCTCATTAATTATTGCGCAAATAATTATACATGAACAAACAAAATATGACAAACAACTCATATATAATCATTAATAATTAAAAAGAAAACAAATTAATTTAAACTACACATTGGGTTCAAATGCAATATTAATAAATACCAGCCCATAACTAAATAATAAATTATCCACAAATAATTCAACATCTCAAAATTACAAAAATAAAAGTAAAAGAAAAGAAATCAAATCTGTGTTTTGATATCCGTCTGTCACTCGGATCATAGTCTTCAATTCTCAAGCTCCACCTTTAATTCTCAAATCCTTAGCGTTAAAGATTTGATCCCAACTATGTTAATTCTATTTTAATATACTCTAAACTATGTTAATGTCTTCTAATGTACTGAAAAATAAGAGTCTCATAGTGTATTTATAGGAGTGTAATATTAATTCTAAGCAATAGTGAAAAAGAAATCCAATTTGGTATCAAATTGAAGCAAAAATCGCAAATAATCTAGTCTCTGGAATTAATGCACATCCAAACAAAGCCCTAGCCTGGTCAAACACAACAGTCGAATGCGCCTGACAGCTCAACTGCCCACTCACCCATGCGCACTACAAAATGATGCAGTATTGACAAAATCTGTTTCCCAGGCGGTTGCGCCATGCACGCAAGGCCTTGCATCTCACCCGCGGGACAAAACAATGTCGCCTCATTCCGTGCCTGCTAATTCATTATCACGCGGCTGCCTCATTCTCCTACCAATCCAGACATTGTCGTTTCACTTAACTAGTGCATTCCTTTAATTCCAAATGCGCAAGGCGCTCATTCCATACTTTGCTGAATATTACGGTTTTGCCACTAACATTGCAGAAATTACAATTTTGTCATTCATTCTTTAATTCCTACAAAATAAAGTATAAATTAATTAAAAATAATATAAAATTAATAATAACATATAAAATTAATTAAATTGCCTAAAATCAATTAAAATTCTTAAAAACTAACAAATAATTAAGCCTAAAAATACTCAATAAATATGTATAAAATCTCATTATCACTCGTAGAGCCTCCTTTTTGGCTCTCTCACTCTGTATCTGATGTTCTATCTGCTCTACCCTCTTTAACAACTCCACATTACGGGTCCACAATTACTATAGCATGGCCCCAATTTGTGCTCCGGCCTCTTGACGCCCCTGCACCTCGACCTCCAACTTCTGGATCTTATGCTCCAACTCTATGATGCGATCAGCATAATCTCCTAGAAAATCCTCCCCAGAGGTATGAAACACTGGAGACCCTCTATTGGACTCTTCTACCGGTATAGACTCCTTAGTGATATCACCCTTTGCAAACTACTCCTCCAGGTCCTCCTCCAGCTCTGACTTTATAGCGGTAATGGGTTCCACCCTAGGAAATGAGTACTCTCGGTCTATGTGGATGTCCCTCGGCTCATCTTTCATGAATTTACTCGGCTTCCCCATCTCTAGCATCCTACAACCACAAACACAGACAAACAAACTCTATCAGTATCTCAAAATAAAATATAAGTTCATCCTATGAAATGAAAATATATTTTTGGACACTAGTGACTATCTATGACAAGTCTACTATCGCGTAAAACTCCTCATGAGTTTTATCTCCTTCTATTCTAACTCTCTTTTCTAAGGTTATAACCTAAAGATCTCTTTCTTAAGGTTTATAACCTACAGTTCTAGTACCAATTTGTGACTCATATCCTGCACAAGGGTTAGCACATCATAGTCGTACATATAACCTTGCCACTTTTATTTTAGGCGTCCCCTATGGAAAGTATAGCTTCGATGTATCTCACACAAGGGAGTCACCAGCGTGAGGCTTGGGGCTCTTTCTTAATGGCTCTGATACCAACTTGTGACGCCCCCAAATTTAGATACTTGTACCTCAAATATGGTGCTTCACGATCTAACTCATACAACATGTTAATAACAACTACATGCAGAATAATAGAAATATTTACATTGATTTAACATAAATATTTGTGTCCCAAGTCTCGTAACCGAAAATAATAAGTTTTAATACAATACTAAATAAAATTGACTGCTATGTCTCGATAAGGCTATTCAGTAACTTTACCTTTGCCTTTGTCCTTTCCTGAACCAATGTCTTGCTCAGTTTTAACTGTAATTTATAAAGAAAGCAAGAACAGGCAAAGACTTTGCTAATCAAGTATGAAGTAATAAAAATTAAGTGTTCATGTGTAAGGCTTTATAATCACAAAGGTGTAACAATAATTATTAGCTCAGGAATTAAGTAAATGGATTGAGAATAAATTAAATGTCAATAGTTCTAATTCGGATCATTTCTACTACTAAAGAGTTACTATGGACTGACGGATATATATAAAATCAAAAATTTCAATATTTTCAGATAAATAAATATGTTGTACTGAGTGGTCATTATGGACCGTGAACACATGCTTGAACTAACAATATTTTACTGAAAATTCACAATAATAAATAAGTACAATAGGTGATCAACCTAAAGTATCTTATGTTATGCATAACACTCAGTCATGTTGTTCGCGTGCGTGTTGGTTCCCCAACGTAAAGTAGTCGTTCATCTCAGCATACTATAAAAATCATCACCAAGGTAATTGGTTTGGATAGTTTTCTCAAGAAAATATGATTGATTAACAATCGATCTTATCATTAGTCTAGTTAATACAAATGGCATAGACAAACTTCTCAACACAATTAGGAACAATTAATACATTCAATGTCTGCAAATAGGGTTTGAATAACTATTCAAGAGTATAACCATGATTTAAATCAAATTTCAGAATTAATAATTTAACATTCATGAATATAGATAAAATATAAATTATTTCATCGATTAATTCTACTTGTACGAGATATAAAAGTATAAGTTAAAATACTTGTCTGGATCGTCGACTCTATCTGACTTTGATTCCTTATCCTTTGAACAACCTATGCTTAATATATTCATCTAACAGTTAATCTCTATAACCTTCACATAATGATTTAATCGATCTGACTCACTAGTTTTATACAACTAGGACTCGCGAATCATTTTTATTACACATAATCTCAAATAAAATTGTTTGCTTAAATATCATTACCTATCATTCTCTTTATTTAATACATTCCTTAATCATCACAAATAAAATAATCTTTAGTATTATTTTATTTGTTTAATGATCCTTAATCATCATTTAATCATTTACAAATAAAGTGTTCTCACTTTATTTGCTTACAACTTATTAATATTCAATTATTATTTTCTTTAATCACGCCTTATTAATCCACAAATAATTTAAGTTTTTATTTTACTTGAGTAATTCCCAATTAGAGTAATCCTTACTATTATTTTAATTTCATTATACATCATTAGTACACAATTAAAATAATCCTTAATATTATTTTAATTGCTCACACCTTATTAATTCACAATTAAAATAATTGTTAATATTATTTTAATTATTTATTCTTTATTGATTCACAATTAAAATTATATTTAATATTATTTTAATTATTTATATCTCATTAATTCACTATTAAAATAATCTATAATATTATTTTAATTGCATATGCATTATTAATTCTCAATTAAAATAATCCTTTAATATTATTTTAATTGTTTAAAGAAATATTTAATGTTAATTAAATATTTTTTATTATTAACTCACAAGTAAAATAATTTTTAATAATTATTTTATTTGTTTAATATTAGCTTACAAATAAAATAATTTTTATTTATTATTTTATTTGTTTAATATGATTTTAATTAACTCACAAATAAATTAATTATTATTTTATTTGTTTAATATTATTTTATCAACTTACAAATAAAATAATTTTTAATTATTTTATTTGTTTATTATTATTTTAATAAAGTTTTTTTTTTAAGATCAAGTCGGGTCAAATCAGGTCAACCCACTGGTTTAACCAGGGTTTGACCAACCCGGTCAATAGGCACTGCGCCCCGGTGCAGTGTTTTAGTACAAACATTGCGCCCTAACGCAATGTTGGCAGATTGTTTGGTTCTTTTTTTTCAGCATTTTTTATTTTGACCATTTTTGATTCAATCTTTCATAACTTGCTCATTTTACATCCAAATGAGCTCAAATCAGTTTTGATATTTCACAAACTCATAACTCTACAATATTTCAATTTTTAAATAATTTTTCCAAAATATTTATTTATTTAACCAAAATATTAGGTTTTCAAGCTAGAGTTCTATTTTGACATCCTTTACAAGAAAATTCATTATAAATCCATTTTAGCTCTGTTTTTGTTCGTTCCACTTGTAATATTTTCATATTTCATAGATCTACAACATATAATTTTTAGATCATGCGAATAGCTTACATATATAGATCCATTTTTACCCGAATATTATGTTTTCACTAGTACATTTAGGGTTTTTATGTTCTCATGCATTCCTTTGGTTCATTTTGACATAAAACACATATCAAACACATATTCTCCTTCACAACCCCTTCCTTATGCCTTCGGAATCCTTCATGATTCCCACACAACAATCATCCCACAACCAAGCATAAATATTCCTATATATACAAAAATATATTAACTTAACTCATAAAATCAAAACTAGGTTAGGATTATACCTCCTAAATGTTTTCTTTCTCTTTGAGATGAACCTTAAGTAGTTCTCCACATTATTCCTCTCCCTCACTTACAAGAGTTTCCTTAGCTTTTCTTATTTTTCTCTCTTCTCTTTATATTTTCGCTCTATAGCTAAAACTTAGGATTTTTGCAAGTAAACTTTGTAAATAATCTTGGAAGCTCCTATTTATAGGAGTGCTAGTATCCTCTATGCATGCATTAACCAATGGATTAACAATAGTTGGTAAAAATATTTTACCAACTTCCATCTTTAAGGACATTAGGTCACTTCTTAGGCAATTATTCACCTCCTACCTCATCATTTCACCTCATATGGCTCCAAGCATAAAAGACAACCAAATTTCTAGTATTTTTTGTATATCTATATCATGTATATATATATTTCTTATATATATATATTTATATATTCTTCTAGAAAATGAATTTCTTTATGTGGGTCAATTAATTGGTTCATGATTAGGATTTTTTAATGGACTTATAATACCCAACTTGGGCTACATTTATGGTGTAACGATACCGAAATTCGACCCACTTTATTATCTTAATTTTCATGTTTATTTAACATTATTCCTTAATGTCCAAATTTCGGTCCGTTAATAAATCCTTAATCCCTTTATTTAATCCATTAATTGATTTTATAAATCATCAATTATCAAAATTCTCTGTATAAATTTTTCTTTTTCTCACTTTTCTCAATCACTGTATTAAAATATTTGGATATTTAAAATCCTTACATCTGGATCCTAGTCTCTGGATCGCAACCTTCATTTTTTCTTTTTATACCATTATCGTAAAGCTCGGCATTCATATTCTAATATCATTCATATCCATACAAATATTCTTTGTTTCATGATTCATCATCAAATATATAATAGTCTCTATCATAATATTCATGTTGAACAATTTCAGTTCATAGTTTAACTATACACATCATATTTAGATCTCACTTATATGTACATATAGCATATCAAAGTAACTTGACAAATTTGTTCACATTGATTTATAATATTAAAATATAATAACAGTCACAACCTTCCTTGGTAAACCGTCTCTATATAATCTAAAATTCTTGAAATTTATTTCTTTCCTGCAAAAACGTTTATTAAGCAAGTAATGAGAACAACGGCTCAGCAAGTTCAACAGTTTATGCGTCACGTAGCACATACCTTAATATGTTCGGTGTGTGTCATACATCATGTGCTTGTGCTTCTACTATAGCAATATATCTCATATCATTGCACAGAGTACACATAGTTGTCATATATATAAAATATTTATTTTAATTTACCAAAATTCATAAAATGATTTATAGATAATATTTATATATTTTTAAGGTATTTTACTTGATAAATTTTGTATACACATAATGACATGCATGTAATTATATGAAGTACTTCATCCTCCCAAAATTAATAAAATAATACACATAACTTAATAAAATTAAATTTTTCACGTTTCAACTTTGTTACATATACATTACGTAAACATCCATATATTTTATATTACTACATAATATATACATATATCAATTATTATTATTATTATTATTATTATTATTATTATTATTATTATTATTATTATTATTATTATTATTATTATTATTATTATTATTATAATTTCTTTCACATATTTAAATCACAAAAATATTAAATCTCATAAAAATAGAAATAATTCAATTTTACATAACACGATTTATCTTATTGAAAATAAAAATTATTCATATTTATTTATTAATCTTTTTCACTATTTCATTTATTTTATATAAACTATACCATACAATATTGTATAATTTATATAATTATTACCTTTTCCTTAACAAATTTATTTTCTTGTATAAATTATATATTTACTCTCATATAATTTATATAATCATAAATTCCTTTATATTTAATTATATTTCCTTATATAAAATATATAATTTATTACTATATATTTTATATAATTAGTTACTCTTCTTAATAATTCCTAAAATTCCCCATAATAATTAATTAATCTATAATCAATAATTTTGACCTTGTTAATTCTTTCGTTAACTTTTAATTTAATTTAGGATTAATTTTCAATATTAATCCCCTTTTTATTGACACAATTCATTAAATTAGTAACCATACAATAAAGTATATATATACATAATTAATTTACATAATTCACATTACCTACCTAGTTTAAATAATTAAAAAACACACATTTTATTTATTTAAACTTTTTACACGTCATAATATCCTAGATATTACATTATTCCCCCTTTATAAAAATTTTGTCCCGAAATTTCTACACTAACTATTTAAATAAGCGGGGATAATTTTTTCGCATTTTCTCTTTTAATTCCCATGTGGCTTCTTCCACGTTATGATTTCGTCATAGCACTTTAACGGAAGGAATCACCTTATTTCTTAAGACTTGCTCTTTCCTATCTAATATTTGAACAGGAATTTCTTCATAAGTATCTGGCTTGTATGGTCGGAGCACTGACACGTGGAAAACATTATGTATGTGCTCAAATTCTAGAGGTAGAGCCACTTCATATGCCACTTCCCTAACTTTCTTTAATACTTCGAACGATCCAATAAATCTAGGACTTAATTTACCTTTCTTTCCGAATCTGATTTTTCCCTTCCATGGAAACACTTTAAGAAACACGTGGCTTCCCACCTCAAAATTCCAACTTTGCCTATGCAAACCTGCATACTTTTTCTGTCGATCCTAAGCTGTTACTAATCGAGCTCGTATCAACCTGACCGTATCCGCCGTTTGTTGAACTAGTTCGGGTCCTAACAGTTGACGTTCGCCAACTTCATCCCAACATAAAGGAGTTCTACACTTTCTTCCATATAAAGCTTCGTAAGGCGGCATTCCTATACTTTTGTGGTAACTGTTGTTATACGCAAATTCCACCAAAGGTAGATGATCATCTCAATTTCCTTTGAAGTCCATAATACATATCCAAAACATATCCTCTAAGGTTTGTATCGTCCTTTCACTTTGACCATCGGTTTGAGGATGGTAGGTCGTATTCAACCTCAGTTGTGTCCCTAACTTCTCTTGTAGACTCCTCCAAAAATTTGATGTAAAGCGCGGATCTCGATCTGAGACAATTGACATTGGTACTTCGTGCCGCGTTATCACTTCTTTAATGTAGATTCTAGCCAATTGATCCAAATTATATTTGATCTTGATTGGCAGGAAGTGGGTTGACTTTGTTAGTCTGTCCACGATCACCCATACAGCATCGTAGCCCTTTTGAGTAGTTGGAAGTCCTACAACGAAATCCATGGTAATATGTTCCCACTTCCATTCTAGAATTTCAAGAGGTTGTAGCAGTCCACTTGGCTTTTGATGCTCAGCTTTGATTCGCTGACACGTCAAGCACCGACTTACATAGTCCGTAATTTCTCGTTTCATGTTTGGCAACCAAAAATGCTTTCGTAAATCTTGGTACATTTTCGTACTTACTGGATGAATCGAGAGTTTCAAATTATGGGCTTCCTGGAATATCTCTTCTTTCAATTCAGATACTACTGGTATCCAGATTTGCCCCTCAAATTTGAGAATTCCATTACTATCTATTTGAAAATTTACTTCATCACTTGATGTAACCCTATTCCTTAGTCGGGTACAATCGTTATTTGCTAATTGGGCTTCCTTCACCTTATCTAACAATGACGGTTGCATTTTTAAAACAAATAGCATCTCATCTGCTTCGGAGGGATACTTCACTTCAATTTCCAACTTTGTCATCTCCTGAATTAGTTTATCCTGAACAGTTAATTTCATCAACTTTTCTCTCTCCTTTCTACTTAAAGCGTCCGCTACTACATTAGTTTTTCCTGGATGGTAAAGGATTTCATAATCATAGTCTTTTATCAATTCCAGCCACCTCTGCTGACGCATATTCAACTCCTTTTGCGTGAAGATATACTTCAGACTCTTATGGTTTGTATATATTTCACATTTCTCCCCATAAAGGTAATGTCTCCATATCTTCAATGCAAAGACTACTACTGCCAATTCCAAATCATGCGTCAGATATCCCTTCTCATAATCTTTCAACTGTCGTGATGCATATGCAATAACCTTGTCGTTCTGCAGAAGCACACAACCTAATCCTTTATAAAAGGCATCACTGTATACCACAAAATTTTATGTTTCATCAGGCAAAGCCAACACCGAAGCTTTGCTTAGCCTTTTCTTTAACTCACAAAAACTTTCTTCACATTTATCTGTCCACACAAACTTTACAGACTTTCTAGTTAAATTGGTTAGCGAAGTTGCTATCTTAGAAAAATCTTGAATAAATCGTCAATAATAACTCGCTAGACCTAAGAAACTTCTCACCTTTGTTGGTGTCTTTGGCTGTTCCCAATTAATTACAGCTTCAACTTTTGCAGGATCCACAGAAATTCCATCTTTATCAATAACATGACCCAAAAAGTGAATTCTTTCCAACCAGAATTCACATTTCGAGAATTTAGCATATTTTTCTTTTCTCAAAGTTTCTAGCACTATCTTTAAATGATCTGCATCCTCTTCCTGAGATTTGGAATATACCAAGATATCATCTATGAACACCACTACAAATTTATCCAAAGAGGGTTTAAAAATCCTATTCATCATATCCATGAATGTCGCTGGTGCATTCGTCAATCCAAACAGCATCACCAGAAACTCGTAATGACCATAACGAGTTCTGAATATTGTTTTTGGTACATCCTCCTTTCTTATTTTCAGTTGATACCCTGACCGAAGATCAATCTTTGAAAAATATTTTGCTCCCTTTAGCTGATCAAAAAGATCATCAATCCTTGGCAAAGGGTATTTATTCTTGATGGTCATCTTATTTAACTCTTTGTAATCAATACACAATCGTAAGGTTCCATCCTTCTTTTTAACAAATAACACTAGTGCTCCCCATGGAGACACACTCGGTTGAATGAACTTCTTATCTAATAGCTCATGTAGTTGCTTCATTAACTCTTTCATTTCCACTGGAGTCATTCTATACGGAGCCTTAGATATTGGAGCAATTCCCAGTACTAAATCAATTATAAACTCGATTTCTCGATCTAGTGGAAGACCAGGTAAGTCATCCAGAAACACGTCGGGAAATTCGTTCACTACCGGTATTTTTTCTATTTTCATTTTCCCTTTCTGGGTATCCATCACATATGCTAAGTATCCCATGCCTCCCTTCCTTAACGCCTTTCTAGCTTGCATGACTGACAGACAACTAAATTATCTCGGTAATTTGCTACCATAAAATACTACTTTTGACTTTTTGGGAGTCTGTAAAGTTACACACTTCCTCTGACAATCAATCATGGCCTTATGGTTATACAACCAGTCCATTCCTAAAATGACGTTAAATTTCCCAAGACGTATCGAAATTAAATCCACATATAACTTGTGTTTTCTTATCAATATATGACAATGCTTATGCACATGATTAACATGTATCACTTCTTTATTTGCAATCTCTATATTCAAGGGTTGTTCTAAATTTTCATGATTCAACCCTAATCTTTTAGCAAATTCATCAAATATAAAAGAGCACGTAGCACCCGAATCAAAAAACACACATGCATTAGTATTGCAAACTAAAATGGTACCTGATACTACGTCTTTAGATTTTTCTACATCTTGCACCGCCATGTTAAAGGTTCGGGCAGTAGGACGACCTGGTTGAGCTGATGAAGGAAATGTCAGCTTTCCTCCAGTGTTTTCTCCTTTCACTCCACTCGTTACCTCCATCGTCTTCTTTGGACAATTTCGAGCAAAATGGTATGCCGCTCCACAGTTAAAACATCTTATTTTCTTTAATTTTGGGCAATCTGGTGTAATGTGTCCTTCTTGTTGGCACTTATAAGAAACCTTCTTCCCCTTCAAACAAACCCCTGAATGATTCTTCCCACAATTACTACACGGTTCAATTTTCTTTTTTACATCTCCGGATTTATTTCCAGAAGTGTTAGTACTACCACTCCACCTTTTCTTACTAGGAGGGTTGGTACTACTACCACTTCCCCCCTTGGAATCTCCTTCATTTTTCCTTTTCTTTTGTTCTTGATGGTATTTTGTAATAGCTTCACTACCTCCCTCAGCCAAGATTATTTTTTCCAATACATAAGTGTATGTTGTTGTCTGAAATATATTCACCTTGTTATAGATCCAGGGCTTCAATCCCTGTTCAAATCTTTTAGCTTTCCGCTCTTTTGTACTGACCTGGTATGGAGCAAACCAGGCCAATTCATTAAACTTGGCTGCATACTCAGCTACTGACATGTTATTTTTCTTTAATTCCAAAAACTGAATTTATTTTGCATACTAGTTGAAAAATAATTCTCGAAAAACAGTTCCTTAAACCTCTTCCAAGGAACTATTTCTCCCGCCTCTCTATTCTGACTTGCTTGCCACCAGTGGGTAGCCTCTCCTTTCATCATTTAGGTTGCAAAAGCAGTCTTTTACTCCTCTACTACCCTAACCACCTTAAAAACCCTCTCTATTTCCATAATCCAAGTTTGAGCTTCTATAGGATTTATAGAGCCCTGAAATTCTGGTGGCCCAGCTACTTTAAAATCTTTAAAAATTGCAAAGTGAGGGGGTTGGGTATTCTGTTCAGCAGGAACTGGATTCCTATTTTGCATCGCTCCTGTTAGTAAATCTACTAACCTTTTCACCAAATCCACTGGGGTTGTTCTGGTTTTGATCTTGTACCTGTCCCAGTGATTTCATTTATTGATTCCTCTGGTGCCCGTCTAGCAGGCCTACCTCTCTTTGGCGGCATTCTGAAACATGAACTTCATATCAATTTGCATCACTATATTTATTAGACATAATTTAAAATTAGCAATTTATATCAAAACATACTTCATAACACTACCATTCATATATTTACATTAACAGTCAACTACTTTACAAGGTACATACATATCCTATCTCTACCATTTATATCAAAAGTATGATCTCATACTATTTACATAAACACAAGTATATATATATATATATATATATATATATATAATCAATGTCTCGCCAATATTGGCCATCTTCCACTCGAAAGTATCGAATTCTGTTTTGTGCTCTTTCAGATGCGCACTTAAAGGCGTACTCCATATCATCTATCCTTACCTGTTTAGCCCTCACCTCGTTTTTTGTGAAGCCTACTTGTCTGGTTGCTCTGCCCCAAGCGTTCTCAATCCTCGTACGATCTACTATTTCTTTGTTCAACCTATCAACAAGAATCTGTCTTTCTATAGACAGCTCTGCTATTCTATGTTCAGCTTGGGTTAGTTGATTTACTGCCTCATTTTTCTGTTGGGTGAGGACCTGAAGTTCTTCCTCTCTTTGTTGTGACACAACATTTTGAGCTACTGCTTGGGCTTCTAACTCATGTACTTGGTGTGTAAGATCGATCACCTAAATCTCTAAACCATTTATAATGTCTATAGCATTAACTATTAATTCTTCATTTGGGTTTAAGTTTTCATGAGGAGTACCTTCAGAAGATCCTCCTATTCCCTCTTCTTCTTCTTCATTTATTTCCATATGCTCTTCCAGTTTAGGGTTTGGCCCATACTCTGACCCTTCCACAGACACTAGTGGACTAGTAATCACCCGCTCAGGTACTACATGTATATCCCTAACTTCTTCCTCTTCGAACCTAGCCCCACTTGATTCACCCGCTTCCGGCATCCTATGAAACAACACAATAACCCTATATTAACGTTAATCTAACATTTACATAATAACTTTTAAATAACACATAAATTATTGACTTTTGGACCGCCTAGATTCCCTACTTCCCATTTTCTTAAACTCGATTTGAGTTGCGCACTTATACCTAGGTTTTGTACTAAGGTTTTCCCTCACCTATAGTTTTAAACCCTTCAGCTCTAATACCATCCTGTGACGCCCCCAAATTCAGGTTCCTTAAACCTTGAATTTGGTGCTCACTGTTCATACATTCTACTTTCATTTACAGCTACTCAAAATTACTAATAATATATATTACATCCGTTAATATTCAAGTTAATACAAAATATACCTACCAAACCTCCAGGGTCATCAACCTTTACATACATACAGCAATACTGGGATAAGTATTCCACACCTACAACCACAACAATGGATTTAAAACTACCAGCGAGGAACAATTCATCATTTATTTATTCTAACATCTTTCCTTTGCCTTTGTCTTTCTTATTTATACCCTCAGATTTAACATCTTTGTCTGCGTCACATTAATCAGACAAGAATGAGCAATGGAAGTGCTCAGCAAGAATAATGAATTGAATAATAATGTAGCATGAGGAAAAGAATTTATAACAATAACGTAACATAATCTCATTTCAAATGGATGAAAATAATTGAGGAAATTATCCTTTAAAACATGATAAATGAGAATTATATTGAGGGTCACAAGACCATTGAACATAGGTTAATCAATGGTAACACTGATAACCTTTAGGTGTCTTAAAGACCATAAAACCTTAAACCCGTACTCGAGGTGATCGGACCTATGATTGTGCATATCATATTACCGCATATCACGAAGTATCGGAATTTAAAGCATCCGACTAGCTATATCCTTTGAAATAGGATTGTTCATCTCAGTTTCTAGGAGTCCGCACCAAAACACTTTGGTTTGGCTCAGCACTTAACAATAAAAAAATAATTTAAAATTCAATTGTATCAAAAGTCTAGCCGAACAAATGGCATAGACTCATAATCATCAACTCACTCATCAACAATTATGATTCGTTAAAATTTTCATTTAAGAGTGGATGTGAGTAACAGCAGAGATTTTCAATTTTAATTGAACAATTTACAACATCAATTGAAATCAATATTCAAAAAAAATGAAATAATGATAAAACTTAGGAAATAGAATTCAATTAGGATTTTAATATCTAACATGTGATAAATGGTTCAAGAGTAGGGTTTAGGAACTTGCCTCGATGTCTGATTATTAAATTAACGGCTAATTATCCTTTCTTAGACAACCTATAATAATAACATAATTAAATAATAATAATTTAGTAACCTATGATATTAATTTATGTAATTAATATCACTTACAACATAATTATTCTACCCATCCGATCTATATTGGTGTTTACAATTAATTATAATCTAATTTGGTTATTTAATTTAATCGTGTCCTTTTATGTCCTCATATGTAAAGCACTTAATTATTAATTGGAATTATTCCTCAAAATTTGAAAAATGTTAAATTTAATTTATAAATTATTTTTATATATTTTATTGATTTTTATATAATTTTTATTAATTTTTAATCATTTATTTTAATTAAATTAAATTCCAATGGCAATCCTATAATTATTCTAAAAATCGGAACCGGTGGCAAAATCGTAATTACACGAAAAATCCACGGCCGCGCATGGCACCCCCCCCCCCCCCCCCTCACCAGCCAAACGACGTCGTTTGACCCCTGTATCCGGAAAATTGGCCGCCACGCATAGCGCGGCCCTGCCTTCCGTCCCCGAAACGATGTTGTTTAACTCTCAGTTCCGTAAAAATTTGGTTGCCGCGCAATGCGCGGGCGGCCTTTTTTTTTTCTTTTTTTTTTTCTTCTTCTTCCATTAACAGTAAGCCAACAAGAAATGTTTTTACCATTTTTGTTCACCATTTCTACAATATAAATACTCTAAACATCATGAAATCCATAAATACACACCCAAAAATTATATAGAACAATTATCCTAATTATTTACTAATTTTCACAAAATTATTTTATCACAATTAATACTAAAATAATTCAATTAAAAGAGTTTTATACCTTCCAAAGCTTGATAATTCTTTAATGAAGCTTGATAAACCCCTTGTTGGCACAAAAAATTTTCTCTTGATGGTGATGGTGGCTACGGGTGGGGTAGTGGTGGTGGAAGAAAAAGAAGGCTAAGGAAAGATGGTTATTGTTGGTGATTTGTTAAGTAATTGTTTGTTTTTTTTATCATTATTATTATTATTACTCTTCCATGTATGGTTTAATTGTGTGAATTATTTTTAAGATTCACTCCAAGTCCACCGACTTAGGAGTGAATCGGTAGAAAATATCATGCACACCTCCTAATTTAATACATTACGTAATTATTTCGTGTAATAAATATTTTATGTAATATATGTAAAATATTTATTTTAATTTACCAAAATTCGTAAAATGATTTATAGATAATATTTATATATTTTTAAGGTATTTTACTTGATAAATTTTGTATACACATAATGACATGCATGTAATTATATGAAGTACTTCATCCTCCCAAAATTAATAAAATAATACACATAACTTAATAAAATTAAATTTTTCACGTTTCAACTTTGTTACATATACATTACGTAAACATCCATATATTTTCTATTACTACATAATATATACATATATCAATTATATATATATATATATATATTATAATAATTTCTTTCACATATTTAAATCACAAAAATATTAAATCTCATAAAAATAGAAATAATTCTATTTTACACAACACAATTTATCTTATTGAAAATAAAAATTATTCATATTTATTTATTATTCTTTTTCACTATTTCATTTATTTTATATAAACTATACCATACAATATTGTATAATTTATATAATTATTACCTTTTCCTTAACAAATTTATTTTCTTGTATAAATTATATATTTCCTCTCATCTAATTTATATAATCATAAATTCCTTTATATTTAATAATATTTCCTTATATAAAATATATAATTTATTACTATATATTTTATATAATTAGTTACTCTTCTTAATAATTCTCAAAATTCCCCATAATAAGTAATTAATCTATAATCAATAATTTTGACCTTGTTAATTCTTTCGTTAACTTTTAATTTAATTTAGGATTAATTTTCAATATTAATCCCCTTTTTATTGACACAATTCATTAAATTAGTAACCGTACAATAAAGTATATATATACATAATTAATTTGCACAATTCACATTACTTACCTAGTTTAAATAATTAAAATATACACATTTTATTTATTTAAACGTTTTACACGTCATAATATCCTGGAAATTACATAACCCAGCGAGCCGAACTCTGTAGGTATATATTTTTTCTTTTTCTTTTTAATTTTTTTTTTTTAAACTCCTTCATATTTTGATCATGAATAAATACTTTCACTTTTTTAGATCATCAATAAAATCTTTAGCGCACATTCGTTAATTTTGCACATATGAAAATCTCAATAAATTTAAAAGAATGGTATAATGTACTTCCCTCGATATTATAAGTAGGAAATATGAATCCGTCTTGCCCCCAGTTTTCTTTTCTTTGAGAAATCGCAAAGTAAAGAAAACTTCTCAAAATCTTTTCTTGTTTGTGTATAATCTGTGGGCTTCTGACTCTAGTCGCTTCCATTAGCGAAAAAAATTCAAATATCGATGAGACCTCCTCCTTATCTCCATTCTTTAGTGGTTGCCTTCGGTGAGATCTTCTTCCACTTTTATTCATAAGCATACTCTTCACGAATCCTACACCTCCCCAACAGAGTCGCCAAAAGAATGTAGACAAGAAAATCTCGTACCTTACTAGGGTTAGGATTGTAATTATGGGGGAGGCGTGAAATCCGCAAAAGAGTATGGAATCGGTCAACGGATTGGAGAAGGAAGAAGAACCGATGAGCAATTATCGGAATAACACGTGGCAGAACTCTCGGAGTCCTAGCGTAATCGCTACTCGCTAGTGTCCAAGAGTCGTGTCAGGTGTTTGGAGATCTCCAATGAATCCAAGTTAGTCTCAGGGGTCCAAGTGTAGTCACAAGTGTCCCAAGCCAAAACTCGATTCAATGTCGTTCGCACCTCCAAAGAATCCTTCAAGCTGCTTTGCTTCCAGAGAGAGAATCCTCCTCATGGCCAAAGCTCTAAAAGTCCTCCTCCTCATGAAATGAGGGGGGCTATTTATAGAATTCCTAGCTTAGGGTCATGTGCCAGGCATGTGACTCTGGAAAAAAATTACAAAAATACCCTTAGTAATAGGAAAATTTCTAGAATATCCCTGGTTACCCGGATAATGTTCAAATCATCCAATTCTACTAGCCGCCAATCCAATCCCTCAATCAATTCCCAAAAATGAGTTGCCTCCACAAGCCTTCTGCCCCAGGACTCATGGAGGCCCATTGTAGACACCCAAATTTTGCACTTCTCTACTAACCCTGGCAGGAGGGCAAAATCGTCATTGGACCCGACATGTGGAAAGGAAGGTGGACCCCAACACGAAGCCACCCCAACAACTTACGGCCAAAGCCGCCACAACGAACAACGAGCATCCGGTCACTTGAGGCGAGGCGAACAGTTGACCCAGAAAACTTGAGCTGACCACAAAGGACGACTAATGGCCACTCCGCTTACGATGTTCGGGGGTCTCGCTCACGATGTGCCAGAACAATATGGCACGTTTCCCAGGGATTTCCGGATCGCAAAAATACAGCCTTCCGAAATAATACCGCAGAAATTGGCGAATTAAGATCGCACGGCACGGAAATCGAGAAAAGCAGGCCGGACAGCCGCGGATGCACCTGCGGCCACCGACAAAGGGGCAGGTTCGCGGCTCGAGGGCGGCACACGACAGCCGAGGTTCGGCGCGGGCGGCCAGCGAAGTCAGCCGCAGATGCACCTGCGGCCAGCCGCAGTTGCACCTGCGGCTGCCTTCGGAACTCTATTAAGCGTCCAGATCTGCGTCCGAGAGAGAGAAAAGAGAGAGAAATAATAGATTTTTAGAGAGAGAAGGAGCGCGGGAGGAGAGAGAAAGGCTCGGGTGGAGGTGTTTTGAATGATAAATTGTGGATTGTTGCTCAAGTAGTAAGGATTTCTTGTAGTCTTGGTTCAAATCTTGGAATATAAAGCTTGTCTTGGTGTATTGCAAGGTGAAATGTAGTGTTTTCTTTAATCTTTCGCTTATTTTGGTGTTGAATAGTTGTTGTTTTGATTTTGCTTAATATAGTATGTTGTAATATCATTGAGGATCCATGGATTAGGGATGTTTAGCGAGGGTTCCATTGGAACGAGACTTCCTCCTAATATCCCAATGACATCCGTATGGTGAGATGTAGTTTGTTGTGTTCATGAACGGTTTGGAATGTTGGCATTGGGATTTTGATCCATATAACACCGTAACGAGTTTAGTATTGTTAGATTCGCCGTAGTATTGGGTTTGTGATATTTGGGTTATATAATGTGATAGCAAATGTCTAGATCTTGTTAAATTTGTTTAGTATTGGTTGTGCTGTGATAGGATGATTGTGAGCCTAGGGAGGAGATCCTAGCGGTCGAATCCCGATGATGGACGTTTTGGGTATGTGTAATCATGATGTAGAGTCCATGGATGTGCGTTTTGTAATATCGGGCCTTAAAACGACACAAATGCGTGTTCGGGTTAAGGCCCCGTGAAAATAATGAAATATGTGATTGTGGGTGTTTGGGGTTGTCTGGATGGCTTACATGCCCGTAGATAACCCCGACACGTTTTGGGATGTATGTTTTAATTTACGACACGAAAAAATGGTTTTCAAAATAAGGCAAATAATGAAGATTTTATAAAATCAAGCAAATTTAGGATATTAGATTCACGAGGTTTAAAGGTTAAGTGTTTTGGTAAACTTTAATCCATAATTGATGAATAGGCTTTAGTTGGTTTTAAAACGTCACAAAAAACGATTTTGCAAATAAATAAATGTTTTCATTAAACTTTGTGCATAGGGTTAAAGAGTTCTAGAAGTTGCCCTCGATTTATTTATATTAACTGTTAGAAGGCAATGTATAGTCTCGATTCCTATTTGACAAAAGTTTAAAACTATTGTTTTCTAAAAAGACATCTAAATAAAAAACCCTCAACGCTTTCGAAATTAAAATCAATCTTTCTTATAAAAAGCGAAGCCTCGTCATTTGGGTCAAAGAACGTCCAAAACACTTTCCAGATAACACTTTTGCCATATAAAAATAAAAGCGAACTTTTATGCAAAACGCACCACAAACATTCATCTAGGCACGCACGCACACACACGCAAACCACACATTTTAGAATTTAAAAAGGATAGGAAAAATATCAAGATTGCGGTAACCGTGTTTCACGGAAGTCGGGGGGTGCCTAACACCTTCCCCTCGCTTAAGCAAGCCCCCGAACTCTATGAATCTCGGTTTGCGGACCAATTAATCGGAGTCACATATGAGCCAGCGATTACGAAAATAAATTCGGATGAGTTGGTACATCCATTTCAAATATACCAACTGGCGACTCTGGTCAATTGGCTCATAAAAAATCGATCTTTCAAAACCCGTCGACACTAAGCCGACCCTTTTCAAAATCACATTTAATTCAAAAGGCTAAAATTGGAAAGGGACATTTTTAATAAATAAAAAACGAGACGAACGAAAATCCCGGCGTCGACACCCATCTCAAGTCTCGTTCATTTATTTCTGACTTGTTCATTTTAGTTCATTAAATTCATTAGGTCAAATATAAACCCTAGTTTTATATATAGGCTCACACATTTAAATCAGTGAGATACAATGTATAGAATTTGGAGATGAGGGTTGAAAACTAACATTCAGAAGAAACTAAACTTGATATATTAGTGATGTAGAGTTGGGTTAATAATAGAAATGAGCTAATGAAAAAGATACTAGGAAAACTGAGAAATAATATACATACACACAAATACATTTTATATATTTTTATATTTATATTTATAAATGAGACAATGAACGACATATAGGGATCAAGACCTTCCTCCTGAAAATTTTGAGGATTACTATCTCTCAGTTTACCAAAAGTATCATCAATCTTACCGCTCCTTATAAGCTGCACAAGCAAAAAAAGATAATTCTTAGTCGAAGTCTATCATTTACACAAAAAGTTAATTATTTTAAAGGCTGCAAATTATTAAACAATGCAGATGACAAACGATCATGTAGGACAAGTACAATGAAACATTCCTGTATAAGCTTTGGGAACAAAATTTATGCTGGAAAGGAATGAGAGATTTGTTCTTGGTCGGATTACAGAGACTTTAATGGCTAACTTTCAGAATGTGCAAGGATTTTCATAACGTTTATATAAAGGCAAGTGCTTCAAGCTTTAATACGACAAGGAGGTCATAATGATATGAAGCAGGTTTTTTCAAATTGAACTCATTTTGTTGGGCAAGCTAAGATGCAACACTGTGATCAAAGTGGTAAAGCATAACAATCATGGTTGCTGGAATAAATGCTCCGACAATATCTAGAGGAGGCACATTCAGCATATCCTGAGAAAAAATGAGTGTAACCATGTAAATTCTATGCTCGAAAGATATTGAATTTATTAATATAATCATTAATACCATTTGTATTAGAACACCAAATGAGGGTGAATGAATATTATATTATTGTGCATGAAATAATAATACATCATCCTAATATATAATCATGAGTTTGGAGAGTTCTCAAGTAATACAAATACTTGAATAATTATCTCATAATTCAAAGTCTACTTTATCCTAATCCTAATATAACAACTTGATAAATATAAAACTATCCTAAATTATTATTTCTCTAATACACCCCCTCAAGCAAAACGTAAGATACTGAAGCTTTTGCTTGCACTGGAAAGAACATCTGCGTAAACAGAAAATCAAGGAAATAACAAAACCGCCAACAATAGACAACACGAGCAATCTCAACGCCATATTGAACAAGAGCATGACACGCATAGCTATAATATCAAGCCAGAAATATTGAGCTTTTGGTTTGACGCACACTTGCAACAAATAAGAACCTTGCCATCCTTGGTTTGCATCTGTGCAACATAAAACTCCGTAAACATGCTTACCAATGTCGGACAAGGCATCATGAATAAAAAAGGATCCAGGACCGAAGTGAATAGGTTCTGGCTTCATATGGAATGAAGATGAAGGACATAGTAAAAATGAATTATCCAGGACATGTGAATGAAGACGGCCATGGAGACTTGCGTAGAAATAGTCTAATAATTGGGATTTGAGAAGAGTGCAACTTTTTGGAACCGCTAAACAAGAAATCTCATCTGAAGAGATATTAAATGGACTTGTGTTATTAGTAGCTGTCTTGATTGGAGTTGCTGGAATTACCGGCAGTGTACTAGATGATGAGGAGGAGGGCACATGAACTACGGAAGGAGTTGGGTTTAAAATAGGCTGATGAAAGCCCGGTAGAGATGGTGGTACAACTTCATGCTCAAGAAGCAAAGTACATAGAGAAGTGAAACAAGGATGCATCAAATAGTAATAAGATTGAATTCTTTTAAAAAGATATTCATCTAACCCTTCAACCAAAAAATCAGTGAATTCAGAGTCAGAGAGTGACCCTCCCGCGTTATTTAATGCCGTTAGAATTGATTTGGCTTCTGAAACATAACTCCGAACAGATTGAGTAGGATGCTTTTGTAAGCAAGCAAGTTGATCAAACAGATCATCCGTATACCAACTTAATTTTGCTTCACTTGCAAAATTGTAATCCTCATTTTCATCAACGAAGGAGTCGTCAAAATCTGGAAATGGACCGTATATCTGATCGGCCATAGAGACAGGACTGTTTATGGAAAATTTATCTTGCAACTCATGAGAATAATCATAAGCAAAATCATCTGAGATGGTTGAATAAGATGGAGGATCAAGCCACCATTTGGGATCGTATGGAGAGGATTGAAAATCTAGAGATGGGTAAATAGTATTTTCGTCCATAGAGATGGAAACTGAGAGACTGATGGAAGAATTATTTTTCGGGTAATAGGAAAAACAAGAGATTGGGAAAATAATGAAGAAGAATAAGGGGGGAAATAGTATCAAGGTGCTAGTTTGCAAAATGAATAATTGAAGGAGTAGAAGAAAACAAGGTGCAAGCTATTGCAGAATCTGTTGAGAGAGGAGAGAGAAAGTGAGAGAGAAGGTAGCGTGGAATTATTGAGTGAAGAAACAGAGGTAACGGAAAAAAAAAATAGAGGATCAAAAGAAGGAAAAAAATTGTCGTTAGGCTATATGGCTCTTGATACCATATTAGAACACCAAATGAGGGTGAATGAATATTATATTATTGTGCATGAAATAATAATACATCATCCTAATATATAATCATGAGTTTGGAGAGTTCTCAAGTAATACAAATACTTGAATAATTATCTCATAATTCAAAGTCTACTTTATCCTAATCCTAATATAACAACTTGATAAATATAAAACTATCCTAAATTATTATTTCTCTAATAGGGGCGTATCTTGGAAAAGTTTATGCATTAAATAACGAATGAACTTTGTAATAGTAACCTCACAGTTTTAAAAACTAGAAACTGTCTAGCATGAAACTTCACCTATAAAAGCCTAGTGCAAATACTGAGACAATGGCATTGCTGTTTGAGGAGGAAAAAAAAGCAACTCAAGGACCTGCTAATGCTGAAATAATCAGATCGAACATAGTCGTATTGCTGTCATGTAAGAACTTGTCCTAGAAAATAATGGACTCCGCTTTTATCCCCGGATTCCGACATGTTTAGGTGAGAGTAGCCAGCAACAATTTGACCGCCCAACAAAACTGACGTGGAGTCAGCTATATGTATTGCCTATTCACAAGAAAACACAAGCCAATCAAAACTGAATGCAAATTTCAGACTAAATTAATTAAAAAAAGAAAAAAATAATAGAACAAAGAAAAATGAAAAATTAAAGTTCAAGTATGACAAATATTTAGCATGGTGAATATAAATTCTTAAGCATACATTCAATAACCAAGAGCTAACATGTGGAATGAATCATGTTATGATCACAATTAAAAAACATGGCATTTCAGGAATCTTCATCATTCACTCAACCATTTGCATCCCTCATCCAGCTACTGCAATCTGAAAATGGTTCCTGAATAACAATCGACACAAAGGACATATCAACAAAAAGGTAAAAAAAATTAAAAGAAACACAATTGTTAGGATCAAGGTTGTCAAAAGGCTGAAGAATTCTTTTAAAAGGAGGCTGCCAAGGATGTAAGCTGGAAATGAATTTCACTCACCTACTACAGGCTCTAGCATCCATGGTTCCGGTTTTGGCACGCTAACAATCAAATGAGCATGTTTAGCTTACCATTCTCTTCAATATTCCAACACCTACACTGTTATGATCGCAAAAAAAAAAAAAAAAATCGAATTTGCATTATAAATAAATTTTGAATTTATTAATGAAATGAATATTTATGAACGAGTTTAAATCTTGGTGCGACTATGTAATAAATTATTATATGAAGAAAATTTAATTTAAAGGAAGTCCAACTAATGGGTTAAATTAAATTAGTGGACTAACCTAATATTATTAATATCAATAAATTGATAAGATTTTGGTTAATTAAATATTCAATTTAAATTGAATATAGCATGTATAATTAGAGTATACATAAATTAATTAATAAAAAAAAAATTATTAATTAATGGTAATGGGTGTGTTAAATTTAAGTTGGCCAAATTAATTCCAAGTAGTTAATTTCCAACAACTCAAGCTAAGTTGCCAAGATTACTAATCAATTGGGTCACCACTTATTTACCAACTGGGCCACAAATCCATTTAAACAAGTGAAACAAAGCAACCCAGACCAAGCCAAAAACATAACCCGGTTGAACAATATAGTGACACTGAAATTGGGACAGCAGCAAAAGAGAAGAACAGCGCACGCTAGCTGGTTTTTGGCAGCTCAAGGACTGCTGCTGCCGAGAAAAGGAGGAACAAGGCAGACGTAGGGGGACTAGGGCTTGGGGGCAGCCGACCGACCGAGCATTAGCAGTTCAGACCAGGGGACAGACGGACTACACGGCACGGGTCTGAGAAGCTCGAACTGCTAGTAGGGGCTGCTGACCCTTTTCACCTGCTACGCCGAGCTAGAGTTGAAAATAGGGACTGCTAAGGCTTGGGCAGGGTGGCTAAAAGGACTGCCATCATCACCCTTACCGTGCGATTTAACCACACGATTTCTGTGAGTACCAAACTAGGATCATGGAGTCTATAAATTGAGTCCCTGTTGAAGGGAAGGACTTTGCTGAAATTAGAACCCCGAAAATAGAAGGAGGTGAGTGTTCCCCATTTTTGTTGCCAGTTTCAGAAGGAGGAAGAGAGCGACAGTTAGGATTAACTTCGGTCCAGCCCTTAAGGTATTTATGGTTCTGTATAATTGAACATATGGTCGGGATAACTCCCTTTGCTGTTTTACTTTTCTGTTTCTTTTCGGTTTTGTTCTCTGTTGTTGTTTTCTGTTGTTATGTGGTCGGGAGAAGGCTGTGAAAAGGGGGCCATGGAAGGCCAGGCGGTATAAGGATGGGTTTCGGTTGTAGGATTTCATGGGTTTGATAGTTTTTGGTAGAGTTTGTTTATGCCCATTACCTGTTTGATGTATTGTCTGTTAGAGCCAGATTCTTGCTATGTATTAAGTACTGTAGCGGTTATAGAAGAATCTTTTCAGTGTTGGTTGTTCGTTGTCTTAGAACCAAGGGTGGTTGCACCCTTGCCTCGCCGGAACAGGGCTGGGGTGTCATGGGTCTATGTTGCAGCTAGGTGGTGTGCGTGTGTGGCTATGTGTGTGTTGCTGCTGCCGCGTGTGTGGCTGTGTGTGTGTTGCTGCTGCTGCGTGTGTGGCCATGTGTGTTGTTACTGCTGCTGCTGCCGATCTTGGTTGGATGGTTGGGATATAGCAGAGTAACTATGTATTGTTGTTGGTGGGTGTGCGTCTAGGTGATGTATGGTGTGCGTGTGTATGCTGTTGCTGCTGCTGTTCGTGGTTAGCAACATGGGGACTGGATCAGTGTAGTAGTGTTACTATATGCATGGTGTAGTAATTGTTATTAAAATCATATGTTTAATCACCAATTATTTAGAATAATAAGTAAGCCAAATGGAATTTTGGGAGTTATAAAGTATTATTTAAATCATTTAAGCAACATGGGATGACAAATTATTGGTCATTAAGTAATGAACCCAAATTGGAAAAGAAAATTTAAAATGATAAATTTAACCATTTAGTTGCTAACCAAGTTTAATATAGCCACCTTGTGGTAAATTAGATATTATTACAACAAGTTATTTAATCATTATAATGACTTTAAATAATATATTAATGATTTATTATTTAAGATTAAATGATAAATCAAGGTAACAAATTAATTAATTAATCATGATTAAATATTAATTAAGGAAAAATAATTAGTTACTCATTATTTAATGGGGATTAAATAATAAGGAAA
This sequence comes from Hedera helix, assembly GCA_947179155.2. Classification (NCBI taxonomy): domain Eukaryota; kingdom Viridiplantae; phylum Streptophyta; class Magnoliopsida; order Apiales; family Araliaceae; genus Hedera; species Hedera helix. The sequence continues at coordinate 2,755,700 of OX359286.1, forward strand.
AGTTATTATTATTTATTGGATATTAAACAATGATTGAGGGCTATTAAACTAGTTGTTTAATTTTTAACACTAAGTAAGGTTTAAATTAATAAAACATTTTCAAGATAATAATAATTTAAGAAAATAAGTTATTATTTATTAATATTAAATGATAAATAAGGGTGTTTAAAATTTAACTATAATTTTCCATGAGTTGGATAGTTAATTATTTCATGGATATTAAATAAAGGTAGTACATTTATTAATTAGTGGTCACGAAATGATAAATAAGAATAGTTAAGTAATTAGATTTTTGTTCAATGGATATTAAATAATAATTAAAGAGAAATAAAGTTAATAGCAGAATTACTTATTATTTAATTAACATTAAATAATGAGTAAAGGTAACTAATAAATTATTGTTTAACTAACATTAAATAATAATAGATTAAAGTAATAAAGTAATTAATTACTGGGAATAAATAATGAATAAATGGTAGTCAAAGAAATTAATCTTTATTCAATATTAAATAGTGATTAAAGAGTAATATAAGTAATTAATTATTTATTATTTGATTAAATAATAATTAAAGAAAGATAAGATAAAATAACGTAATTACCTATTATTTAACTTATAATAGGTAAGGATAATTAACTACTTGTTATTTAATTCGTAGTTACTTAGTATTTAATTAATAATGATAATGGACGATTAAATTATTAATTGACTTATAATAATAGTTAGTGATTAAATTATTACTAAATAATTAATAATAATAGCAATGGATTAAAATATTATTTAATAATATTAGTCGACAGTTAAAGTTTTATTTAAGGATTAATAATAATGATTAAGGAATAAAATATTATTAACAGGGTTAATAATATTAGAAAGAGATTTTAAATATTATTAAAGGAATTAATAATATTGGTAACCAATTATGATGTTATTAATTAACATCAGTACGTGAGTTAATTATTATAGGGATAATAATATTGGCACATATTTAATATATGGGGGATATTATCTGTTTAGCCAATGTATTGGTAAATATTATGCTATGTGTTTAAAAGATAATTGATTTAGGTAATTTACATAAAGCGATTATGTGTTGTACTAATTTTTAGGCCAACATTTTAAATGTTAGGTCTTCAAAGAAGAATTTAAATTAAGCAACGTAGACGTAATTCGCGCACCAGGCAAGTTCCTTAACCTTACTCATATTATTATTGAGCGAGTTACCCTGAATTATTTTGATATTACCAATTATTTCATAATCAATACTATTGTTATTCGCACGTGGTGCAATTGAATTTATATTCCATTTTTGAATTATAAATTATTGAAGTTCTTACATTCATGAACTAATTGAAAAGAAAGTCTAAGCCACTTGTTCGGCTAGACATATGTGTAATTTATTTTAAAAGCTATCCAAACCATGGTGGTACGGATTCTTAAACTGAGAAGAACAACCCATAATGGGGAGCAACCTAAGTATCAAATAAACGATACATACAGAATAAATGTTATGCATACACATAGAGTACGAGAGGCTGATCCCCTCAAGTACAGTTCTGGACATGTAACATAAGAGGGTCAATCAAGAAACTGATTCCTCAACAGATGTTCATGGTCTATTGGACCACTCAGCATTTCAATGATCAATTATTATTCGTGCATTGATCATATTGTTCAGATATTTTTCCCGAGTTCATTGAATCATTCAATTATTATTCAATCATGACATAACTCATATTATTCATATAAAACTTGCTGAGCAAGCTAGTTGGTCACCCTTGCTATGTCATGACATTTTATTGCAGCTAAACCTGAATGTTCAAATAAAGATAAGGGAAAGGGGAAGATAAACTCGTAGACGTGCTGGAGTACTAAATGTCTATTGTTATGTTTTGTTTAAGTTTGATTTCATGTAACACGAATCCTATTGTATATATTAAATTCGTGATGTATTTTTGATAAGGTTTCGTACCTTGGGACTAGTAGTTAACCCTTTTGTATAAACAACATATGTTTATTTTCCGCAATAGATATTGTGTGTTGTTTTGGGATGTGTATAAGATATAGTTGTATTGGATCGTGAGCACTGAGTTCAAGGTACTAGTACCCGAATTTGGGGGCGTCACAGGTTAGTATCAGAGCTGTAGGTTATAAACTTTAGGATCTGCGAAACTTAGGTTATAACCTTAGTATTATACTCATATCCAGTGCGCTAGGAAATGGATCAAGGAGATTCATTGGAGTTACTTATTTTTGGAGGTGGATTGTGGGGATCCATCGAGCCGAGTTGTACATGATAAAATATCTTTTCATTTCATCAATGAATATATTTTATTATTGTACTGACATGCTTTATCTTTCCTGTTGTGACTGTAGGATGGTAGAGATTGGGGAGCCAAGTCACATAGCGGAGGATACTGTTGTGGATAAACATATTGTCCATATCGAGCAGCCTACAGTGGAGCCTGCGGTAGTTGCACCTGAGGAGGATCCCGAGGAGGATCACGTGGCAGATATTGAGGCACCAGTTTGGGGTGGGGTAATGAGGCCACGGAGTGAGGATGACTCAGAAAAGCAACAGACTGCTGATGAGGATTCGGATGAGGAGGTGCAGTATTATGACAATACGTCACCTGAGGAGTCAGCTGAATATGTAGATGGCATGGGCACGACTACGAATGACATCATAGAAGAGCTGACCACTAAGAATGACGAACTCGAGGGTAGAATTCAGCATCTTGAGGAACAAAATCAGATCCATCAAGAATTAGAAGATGGTTATAAGAGTGTGGCTTATCAGCTATCCGGGGAGGTAACTGAACTGAAGGAGGAGCGTGATCAGGTGAAGCTGAGTCTGGCAGAGCTTCAGGTGGAGCATGAGGCCTTGAAGGCCAACTTTAACCTAGAGGTTGCGGAGAGAATCCGTGTTGAGGAAGCATTAGATAGAGCTACCATGATGGTGGACGAACTTGAGAGGGAAGTTCAAACTCGTGCAGTCAGGTTTGATCGTTTGAACTTTGTGTTTGACACTGCCTTTCACAGGATGAGGCATAGGATCCGAAGGTATCCTAGGGAGGAGGATCTCCACCGGCGCACAATCAGTCGTCGCGTAGCAGATATGATAGCCAGACAGGAGCATGAGGATGCTATCCTCAGGGGATTATAGATTCTATTAGTACTGTGATTGTAAATAGATGCAGTTTAGTTCCCACTTTTTGTTGATAGTAGGGACAGTGGTATGTTGTAAATCCCATTACTTTTGTTTTTACTTGGGATAGTATTAGACCCTGATTTTTGTTCGTTAGAAGGGTAAGATGGTTTAAATCCCCACTCTTGTTCTTTAGGGGATAGATACCAGTTAGATAATGCATGGGCATTTATAGCAGTATGCCACAGGTTGTAACATGATGTATTAAACAGTGGTATACGAATATAAATGCAATTATGTTTGTTTAAATCAAAAGTGTTTGATTGGTATTTTTTAAATGCTTAACATCAGTAAAATGTGCGTAAGGTGTAATACACAAAATAATAAATATAAGGCTTTTGTTAATAACAGAGAATGCCGCCAAGACGTGTACCCCGAATTCGACGTGTAGATGAAGTCGGAAATAATGTTGAGAGGGAGGAAGACCCAATGAGGGCTTTCGCAGCCATGATGATGGAAATGATGCAGAATAGACCACCACCAGTAGTACCACCAGAGGCACCGCCAGTTGCAAACCAGCCCGGGGCACACTTAGCAAATTTTAAGGACTTCAAACTGGTAGGACCACCAGAATTTCATGGGTCTACAGATCCTATAGAGACCCAGACTTGGATTGAAGAAATGGAGAAGGTGTTCGAGGTCGCACGGGTGTCCGAAGAACAGAAGACATCGTTTGCCACCTTTATGCTGAAAGGTGAAGCAAACTACTGGTGGAAAGCAAACAAAGGAAGAGCTGGAGTGGGCACTATTTTATGGGCACGTTTTAAGGAATTGTTCTTCGAGAACTATTTCCCTGATAGTATGAAAAACAGAATGGAGATGAAGTTCTTAGATCTAAAACAGGGAAATATGTCAGTTGTAGAGTACGCCTCAAAGTTTAATGAATTAGCCAGATTTGCTCAACACCAAGTGGACACCGAGGCCAGAAAGGCACGAAGATTTGAGCAGGGTTTGAAACCATGGGTGTATAGTAGGGTTGCAGTTCTAAGAATCGACTCGTTTGCAACACTTCTGGAAAGGGCGATTATTGCGGAAGGAGGAAATGAAGCCTTGGTAAAATTCAACCAAGACAAAAAGAAGAAAGGTCACGATGGGCCTAGAGATGCAAGTGGAGGAAGCAATCAAAATAAGAGGAAGTGGAGTGACAGCCGAATGTCGGGAAGCAGTAAGACTGGAAAAGAGGCGAAGAAAGTCAGCAAGTGTGATAGGTGTGGGAAGAACCATTCCGGGGAATGTATGAAAGGAAAGGGAGTCTGTTACAACTGTGGGCAGCAGGGGCATATCGCTCCACAATGTCCTAAGGGGAAGAAAAGTGGATGTTTCTCTTGCGGAGCACTGGACCATCAGATTAAGGACTGCCCAAAGAGAAAGAATGACGTAGCAAGTGGCAACAAGGGCAACAACAATAAATTCGCCATTGGAGGGCCAGTTATTCAGCCGAATAGACCGACAGCACGCACTTTCAATATGACGGTACAGGATGCTGTGGAGTCTAAGGACGTGGTGTCAGGTATTCTTCCGATCAATAATATCAACGCTTATATATTATTTGATTCGGGTGCTACCTGTTCATTTATCTCTGAAGAATTTGCTAAGATATTAGATTTACCCCGTGAGAAATTAGAAAACCCTATGAATGTAGAAGTAGCCAATAAAGAAATTATCCCCGTAAACTATATTCATAGGAACTGCTGTGTTGAAATAAGAGGAATTAAGTTGTGTGTAAATATGATTCCAATAAAGTTGGGAGAGTTTGACGTAATTCTGGGAATGGATTGGTTGTCAAATCACGGGGCTGTGATTGACTGCCAGAAGAAATGCTTACACCTAAGGACTCCAAGTAAGTCAAAGGTGGTATTTTATGGGAGTAAATCGCCAAGACAAACACGTTGTCTGACGATGATGCAAGCGAAAAGATTGCTGAGGAAGGGGTGCATGGGTTATCTGGCTCATGTGGTTGATACCCAAAGAGTAGGGGGTGAAGTAGGACAGATACCTGTGGTAAGGGAATTCGCCGATGTCTTCCCAGAGGAATTGCCGGGTTTACCACCCGATAGGGAAATTGAGTTTGCAATTGAATTAGCTCCAGGGACTGCACCAATTTCGAAAGCACCATATAGAATGGCGCCAGTGGAGATGAAGGAATTAATGATACAACTACAAGAATTACTAGATAAGGGTTATATTAGGCCAAGTGTGTCTCCGTGGGGAGCACCAGTATTATTTGTAAAGAAGAAGGACGGATCCCTAAGGCTTTGTATCGACTACCGAGAGTTGAACAAAGTTACGATTAAGAACAAATACCCGCTACCTAGGATTGACGATCTATTTGATCAGCTTAAGGGAGCGAAGTATTTTTCAAAGATAGACTTGAGAACCGGTTATCACCAATTGAAGGTAAGGGCAGAAGATGTGCCGAAGACAGCATTCAGAACTCGATACGGGCACTTTGAGTTTTTGGTGATGTCATTCGGACTAACAAATGCGCCAGCAGCATTTATGGATATGATGAACAGGGTGTTCAAGCAGTACTTGGACAAATTTGTTGTAGTATTTATCGATGATATTCTGGTATACTCAAAGACTGAGGAGGAACACGCCGAACACTTAAGAATAGTATTGGAGACATTAAGGAAGGAGAAGCTGTATGCAAAGTTCTCAAAGTGTGAATTTTGGTTGCAGAGGGTACAGTTTCTAGGGCACGTGATTGATAAGGACGGAATTTCGGTAGATCCAGCAAAGGTAGAGGCAGTTATAAACTGGGAGCAGCCGAAGACACCAACAGAAGTCAGAAGTTTTCTTGGTTTGGCGGGTTACTATCGGAGGTTCATTCAGGATTTTTCCAAAATAGCGTCACCGCTAACCAACTTGACAAGGAAAATGGTTAAATTCGTATGGACGGAAAAATGCGAAACAAGTTTTATGGAGCTAAAGAAGAGGCTTAGTGAAGCACCCGTATTGTCATTACCAGATGATACAGGGGGATTTGTGGTATATAGTGACGCGTCTCACAAGGGACTTGGTTGTGTACTAATGCAACACGGAAAGGTCATTGCGTACGCGTCAAGACAACTAAAGGACTATGAGAAGGGGTATCCAACTCACGACCTGGAGTTAGCAGCTGTAGTGTTCGCCCTAAAGATTTGGAGGCACTACCTGTATGGGGAGAAGTGTGAAATATACACAGACCATAAAAGTCTGAAGTATATCTTCACTCAAAAGGAGCTAAACATGAGACAGAGGCGATGGTTGGAATTGATCAAGGACTATGATTGTGAGATTCTGTACCATCCCGGTAAAGCCAATGTGGTGGCGGATGCTCTAAGTAGAAAGGGCAGAGAAAAATTGATGATGCTAACAGCTCAAGAAGAACTGATAAAGGAGATGGAGAGATTAGAGTTGGAAATCAGGTATCCGAAAGAGACAAATGAGAAATTATTTGCAGTAGAAGCGAGTCCGACTTTGTTAAATAAAATAAAGGAGGCTCAAGAGCAGGATGAAGAATGTGTCAATATCAGAAGGAAAATTTTAGAAGGTGAAAACTTGAAATACAGGGTTGATGGCACAGGACTGCTAAGGTTTGAAGGGAGGATCTAGGTACCGATGGTTCCAAAGTTGAGAGAAGAGATCCTACAAGAAGCTCATAATACAAGGTACTCAATACACCCTGGAAGTACTAAGATGTATCAGGATTTACGTCAGCACTTCTGGTGGCCAAACATGAAGAGAGAAGTTGCAGAATGCGTGGGGCGATGCTTGACTTGCCAAAGGGTAAAAGCAGAACACCAAAGACCAAGTGGGTTGTTACAACCGTTGGAAATCCCGGAATGGAAATGGGAGCATATCACGATGGATTTCGTGGTAGGACTTCCAGTTACGCAGAAAGGTTATGATGCGATTTGGGTGATTGTGGACCGTTTGACGAAGTCCGCACATTTCCTACCAATCAAGATCAAATATAGTTTGGAACAGTTAGCAAAGCTGTATGTGAAGGAGATAGTGTCAAGACATGGAGTACCGGTATCTATCGTCTCTGATAGAGATCCACGCTTCACGTCAAAATTTTGGAGAGGATTGCAAGAAAGATTGGGAACGCAGTTGAGGTTGAGTACGGCTTATCATCCTCAAACCGATGGACAAAGCGAAAGAACAATACAAACACTGGAGGATATGCTTAGAGCATGTGTTATGGATCTCAAAGGTAGTTGGGATGACCACTTGCCACTAGTGGAGTTCGCTTACAATAACAGCTATCACGCTAGTATTGGCATGCCGCCATACGAAGCGCTATACGGAAGGAAATGTCGAACGCCGTTGTGTTGGGATGAAGTGGGTGAACGGAGACTACTAGGGCCGGAGTTGGTACAGCAGACCGTGGATACTATTAGGATAATAAGAGCTCGACTAGTAGCAGCTCAAGATCGACAGAAGAAGTATGCCGATTTGCATCGTCAAAAGCGAGATTTTGAAGTTGGCAGCTTTGTATTTTTAAAGGTATCTCCCTGGAAAGGGAAGATCAGATTTGGCAAGAAAGGAAAATTGAGCCCGAGATTCATAGGGCCATTCGAGATTCTAAAGCGGGTAAGTGGAGTGGCGTATGAGGTAGCCTTACCTCCTGAACTGAAGCACATTCACAACGTGTTTCACGTTTCGGTGTTGCGGCCATATAAATCGGATTATAAACACGTCATATCCTATGAACCGATTCAAGTCGAGAGGGACTTATCCTACGAGGAGACTCCTGTTCAGATACTCGATAGGAAGGAACAAACGCTAAGGAATAAGGTCATACATTCGGTCAAGGTACTCTGGAGGAACCACGCTGTCGAGGAAGCTACGTGGGAATTAGAAGATAAGATGAAGGAGGATTATCCCCACCTTTTTCAGTAACCTTTTGTAGTAATTCCGGGGACGGAATTCTTATAAGGGTGAGAGAATGTAATGATCGCAAAAAAAAAAAAAAAAAAAATCGAATTTGCATTATAAATAAATTTTGAATTTATTAATGAAATGAATATTTATGAACGAGTTTAAATCTTGGTGCGACTATGTAATAAATTATTATATGAAGAAAATTTAATTTAAAGGAAGTCCAACTAATGGGTTAAATTAAATTAGTGGACTAACCTAATATTATTAATATCAATAAATTGATAAGATTTTGGTTAATTAAATATTCAATTTAAATTGAATATAGCATGTATAATTAGAGTATACATAAATTAATTAATAAAAAAAAATTATTAATTAATGGTAATGGGTGTGTTAAATTTAAGTTGGCCAAATTAATTCCAAGTAGTTAATTTCCAACAACTCAAGCTAAGTTGCCAAGATTACTAATCAATTGGGTCACCACTTATTTACCAACTGGGCCACAAATCCATTTAAACAAGTGAAACAAAGCAACCCAGCCCAAGCCAAAAACATAACCCGGTTGGACAATATAGTGACACTGAAATTGGGACAGCAGCAAAAGAGAAGAACAGCGCACGCTAGCTGGTTTTTGGCAGCTCAAGGACTGCTGCTGCCGAGAAAAGGAGGAACAAGGCAGACGTAGGGGGACTAGGGCTTGGGGGCAGCCGACCGACCGAGCATTAGCAGTTCAGACCAGGGGACAGACGGACTACACGGCACGGGTCTGAGAAGCTCGAACTGCTGGTAGGGGCTGCTGACCCTTTTCACCTGCTACGCCGAGCTAGAGTTGAAAATAGGGACTGCTAAGGCTTGGGTAGGGTGGCTAAAAGGACTGCCATCATCACCCTTACCGTGCGATTTAACCACACGATTTCTGTAAGTACCAAACTAGGATCATGGAGTCTATAAATTGAGTCCCTGTTGAAGGGAAGGACTTTGCTGAAATTAGAACCCCGAAAATAGAAGGAGGTGAGTGTTCCCCATTTTTGTTGCCAGTTTCAGAAGGAGGAAGAGAGCGACAGTTAGGATTAACTTCGGTCCAGCCCTTAAGGTATTTATGGTTCTGTATAATTGAACATATGGTCGGGATAACTCCCTTTGCTGTTTTACTTTTCTGTTTCTTTTCGGTTTTGTTCTCTGTTGTTGTTTTCTATTGTTATGTGGTCGGGAGAAGGCTGTGAAAAGGGGGCCATGGAAGGCCAGGCGGTATAAGGATGGGTTTCGGTTGTAGGATTTCATGGGTTTGATAGTTTTTGGTAGAGTTTGTTTATGCCCATTACCTGTTTGATGTATTGTCTGTTAGAGCCAGATTCTTGCTATGTATTAAGTACTGCAGCGGTTATAGCAGAATCTTTTCAGTGTTGGTTGTTCGTTGTCTTAGAACCAAGGGTGGTTGCACCCTTGCCTCGCCGGAACAGGGCTGGGGTGTCATGGGTCTATGTTGCAGCTAAGTGGTGTGCGTGTGTGGCTATGTGTGTGTTGCTGCTGCCGCGTGTGTGGCTGTGTGTGTGTTGCTGCTGCTGCGTGTGTGGCCATGTGTGTTGTTACTGCTGCTGCTGCCGATCTTGGTTGGATGGTTGGGATATAGCAGAGTAACTATGTATTGTTGTTGGTGGGTGTGCGTCTAGGTGATGTATGGTGTGCGTGTGTATGCTGTTGCTGCTGCTGTTCGTGGTTAGCAACATGGGGACTGGATCAGTGTAGTAGTGTTACTATATGCATGGTGTAGTAATTGTTATTAAAATCATATGTTTAATCACCAATTATTTAGAATAATAAGTAAGCCAAATGGAATTTTGGGAGTTATAAAGTATTATTTAAATCATTTAAGCAACATGGGATGACAAATTATTGGTCATTAAGTAATGAACCCAAATTGGAAAAGAAAATTTAAAATGGTAAATTTAACCATTTAGTTGCTAACCAAGTTTAATATAGCCACCTTGTGGTAAATTAGATATTATTACAACAAGTTATTTAATCATTATAATGACTTTAAATAATATATTAATGATTTATTATTTAAGATTAAATGATAAATCAAGGTAACAAATTAATTAATTAATCATGATTAAATATTAATTAAGGAAAAATAATTAGTTACTCATTATTTAATGGGGATTAAATAATAAGGAAAAGTTATTATTATTTATTGGATATTAAACAATGATTGAGGGCTATTAAACTAGTTGTTTAATTTTTAACACTAAGTAAGGTTTAAATTAATAAAACATTTTCAAGATAATAATAATTTAAGAAAATAAGTTATTATTTATTAATATTAAATGATAAATAAGGGTGTTTAAAATTTAACTATAATTTCCCATGAGTTGGATAGTTAATTATTTCATGGATATTAAATAAAGGTAGTACATTTATTAATTAGTGGTCACGAAATGATAAATAAGAATAGTTAAGTAATTAGATTTTTGTTCAATGGATATTAAATAATAATTAAAGAGAAATAAAGTTAATAGCAGAATTACTTATTATTTAATTAACATTAAATAATGAGTAAAGGTAACTAATAAATTATTGTTTAACTAACATTAAATAATAATAGATTAAAGTAATAAAGTAATTAATTACTGGGAATAAATAATGAATAAATGGTAGTCAAAGAAATTAATCTTTATTCAATATTAAATAGTGATTAAAGAGTAATATAAGTAATTAATTATTTATTATTTGATTAAATAATAATTAAAGAAAGATAAGATAAAATAACGTAATTACCTATTATTTAACTTATAATAGGTAAGGATAATTAACTACTTGTTATTTAATTCGTAGTTACTTAGTATTTAATTAATAATGATAATGGACGATTAAATTATTAATTGACTTATAATAATAGTTAGTGATTAAATTATTACTAAATAATTAATAATAATAGCAATGGATTAAAATATTATTTAATAATATTAGTCGACAGTTAAAGTTTTATTTAAGGATTAATAATAATGATTAAGGAATAAAATATTATTAACAGGGTTAATAATATTAGAAAGAGATTTTAAATATTATTAAAGGAATTAATAATATTGGTAACCAATTATGATGTTATTAATTAACATCAGTACGTGAGTTAATTATTATAGGGATAATAATATTGGCACATATTTAATATATGGGGGATATTATCTGTTTAGCCAACGTATTGGTAAATATTATGCTATGTGTTTAAATGATAATTGATTTAGGTAATTTACATAAAGCGATTATGTGTTGTACTAATTTTTAGGCCAACATTTTAAATGTTAGGTCTTCAAAGAAGAATTTAAATTAAGCAACGTAGACGTAATTCGCGCACCAGGCAAGTTCCTTAACCTTACTCATATTATTATTGAGCGAGTTACCCTGAATTATTTTGATATTACCAATTATTTCATAATCAATATTATTGTTATTCGCACGTGGTGCAATTGAATTCATATTCCATTTTTGAATTATAAATTATTGAAGTTCTTACATTCATGAACTAATTGAAAAGAAAGTCTAAGCCACTTGTTCGGCTAGACATATGTGTAATTTATTTTAAAAGTTATCCAAACCATGGTGGTACGAATTCTTAAACTAAGAAGAACAACCTATAATGGGGAGCAACATAAGTATCAAATAAACGATACATACAGAATAAATGTTATGCATACACATAGAGTACGAGAGGCTGATCCCCTCAAGTACAGTTCTGGACATGTAACATAAGAGGGTCAATCAAGAAACTGATTCCTCAACAGATGTTCATGGTCTATTGGACCACTCAGCATTTCAATGATCAATTATTATTCGTGCATTGATCATATTGTTCAGATATTTTTCCCGAGTTCATTGAATCATTCAATTATTATTCAATCATGACATAACTCATATTATTCATATAAAACTTGCTGAACAAGCTAGTTGCTCACCCTTGCTATGTCATGACATTTTATTGCAGCTAAACCTGAATGTTCAAATAAAGATAAGGGAAAGGGGAAGATAAACTCGTAGACGTGCTGGAGTACTAAATGTCTATTGTTATGTTTTGTTTAAGTTTGATTTCATGTAACACGAATCCTATTGTATATATTAAATTCGTGATGTATTTTTGATAAGGTTTCGTACCTTGGGACTAGTAGTTAACCCTTTTGTATAAACAACATATGTTTATTTTCCGCAATAGATATTGTGTGTTGTTTTGGGATGTGTATAAGATATAGTTGTATTGGATCGTGAGCACTGAGTTCGAGGTACTAGTACCCGAATTTGGGGGCGTCACATACACGCTGATCTAGACCAGTAGAGAATACCCAATTCCCGTCTGTCCATACACCTTTACAAAATGAAAGGCAACGTTTTCTCATAATCCGTTATATTCATATTTTCGGGAAATTTCTTTACTAAATAAGTCATACAAGTTCAGGACTCTCCTTAAAGAGTCACTGATAACTAGGGCAAGAACATCTAAAGTTGTGTAATGAATAGAAGTTTCATGAAAATTGTTAATAATTCTGTAGATGAGTAAGAAATTCTCATGTACACGTGTTATATTAGTGGATGCACCAAGATATTCTACATATAAGACAATCTAGAGTGAACGTGTAGTTTTCCTATGAAATTTAAGTAGAGCATTTCACTTGCTGTTCAAGCTCTTGAACCTCAGGCTATTACCAACTGGCACTGGTTGTGCCAACATTGACATGGAAACAAATATAATTTTGAAGCAATGTAATGACATCCATACCTTTTATGCCAGATCCATGAGCCGAGAGGAATAAGGCCAATCAATAACTTTGATCTCCAAATTGGGGAGCTTTTGGGTCATATTTACTTAGATGAATTCGATTTAGCAAAGACATAGTATTGTTTCATTTATTATACATATAATCAGTATTAACTAGTAACAAGATTGATGTTCACTGAACAAAGATGACCCTAAACTAAATGGCCACCATGTTTGAAACGGAAACTACATTACCAAAAATGTAGATGGACAAAAATAGCTCTAAGAGCCAGTCAATATAATTTATTAATCTGTCATATACTATGTAAATAGCAGTTGAGTTCTTCATTTTGTATGCAGCATTCAAATGATCACCAAGTTGATAAACCTTAACTTAGTTGACATTTAAGACAGTGTCTGGTAAGTTAAGAAGTGAATTGACTTGAAATGTTAGAAGATATAGGAGCAAGGTATGTCAATTAAGATGTAGGAGCAAGGTATGTTGTAAGCCATAAAATTGCCACAACAAACCTTCATCTCTATTTATCCTACTAAGTACCGTCAAATCCATTATCCATCCCTATATAGCAAGCTTCATCATCACGTAAGCCTCTGCAATAATAAACAAAGCAACAAAAGACATAAGATCTAAAAGAAGAAAAACTACAACACCAACACCATGAATAATGTAGTTACAAGTTTTGATAACACCTCAGCAAAATAGAACAATTTTTGGTGACAAGAATCAGAGTTTGCAGTCATTGAGATTAAGACTACATATAAACCAATTACAGATGCAATTTTCATATAAAGAAACTGCACAAGAATGAGTAACTAAAATACTGAAACTAATTTCTCAATGCCACCAATTCCATACTCTTAAACGGATCCACGAATAGTTGTAGAAGATGTACTCACATATTGAGGAGCAATGCACTCTTTTGAGTATGCAGGATGCCAGTTAAACTATTGTTTCCAAGAAACCTAACAAAAAGAACATAAAAAAACAAACATGTACACACTTCAATTCTAAATGGACATATTAAATGTACAGACCATTGCATTGAATAACATTATCGATTACTAAGTTCATGCAATGTACATTTGGAAAATTACAGATGTTTCTTACAAGTAAGAAAGTGAACTCAAATTGAACAGTGAGTTTGGAATCTGTCCAGTCAAATTGTTGAAGCTCAAACCTCTAGAAAGAAAAAGAAAAAAAAGAACACCATGGTTGTAAGAGAAATAAAACGTAACATTTATTGGCTGATAATATCAAAAAATAAAAATAAAATAACAACCAGAAATTTATAGTGTTGGCCTACTAATTAAAGGCGTGTGTTTTGTGGTTTAATTTCAGGTTTTAGATTGCTGATTGGAAAAGCTAAGATTTAAATGAGCAGGACACAACCCAACTTTCGCTTGAAACTCGCAGGTCCTGATTTAAGTATGAAGAATCACTACCAACAAGAATAACTTACAGTTGAGACAAACTTTGATGCACTCCAATTTTCATATAAGTGATGTAACATTATTTATAATTGCACAAACTTTGACAAGCACTATCAATAAAACAGATCTAAAGTAAATTCAAATAGTTTAAATGAATAAAAAGTATACCTAAGAGCTCGCTTCTTGCTCAACTTCATCATGGACCTCAGTAGAGGACTTATCAGAAGTGGTGCCAGTGGTGCCAGTGCTTCCATTGCCATTCTATAGATTATCAAAAGACAAGAAAAATCAAAGATCATGCTAATCAACTCATCCTGAAGAAATAGAACAGAACTCATCAAAAATCAAAGATCGTGATAATGTACATTTTTGGATAATGAGTGCTTCGAGGAAACCATTGTCATTGCCGTTGTGGAGTATTGAACCAATGAAATTTAAGGCTCTTATGCTAGCTTAACTGCCACTAAACTAACTTAATTTGGCGTTAAAAATCCATGTGACTATGACCCCAATAGATGGGTTTCCCTTCATAGCCTTAATTTCTCATTAAGTTAGGCATGTCCACCAGCTTCTCAAAGTCCGCAAAACATGAACCAAATAATCATTCGAAAAAGAAAAGATAAATCAACACCTGTAAAAGACGGACAACAATTCTAGGGGTTTACAATTACAACAATAATCTAAAAAATTATTACCACTCAATATTAATAAGGAATAACAATGTAATGCATGTCCAACAAACAGCAAAAATCATATACAATCCTCAAACCTAAACTTACAAAAACAACTAATATACAATCCTCAAACCAAAACTTACAAAAACAACTAAAAACATTTAGATTTCAGCATTGTAATATCAACATGATATAATTGTGCTAAAAATGAACCTGTTCTTCAAACGAAACAACACGCAGCTATATCTGGGTGAGGCTATAATTGGTAATCTGTTTCTGGGTCTCCGGCTCAAACCGTCCTAACTCAGTGGCAAAGTTCTTTAAAAGCTAACCCGAAACAACAAGAGGAACATCATCCGATAAAACTAAAACCCAAAAATTGAAGGAAAGAAGGACGCTTGTAACTGTGTTCGATGAACTTCTGGGCTTGTACGATGTCGTTTGAGGAGATGACGGAGGCGAGGATGTTTTTATACTTTTTGATATTTTGCCTCTGGTCTCCGATTGTCTATGGCGATGGCTACCAGGGTGTTCAGAGCTCTCTACCGCGTATGAATTTGAAGCTCTAAAACCGAGGGTTTCGCTGCTGGAAGGAATAAATATTACTTATGAGTCTCATAAAATAAAGGCTTTTTTCAAAATAGAGGAAAGAGAAAGACACGGGAACGCATATGAGGAGAGAGATGTGACAGATCGAGAAGAGAGAGCAGAAAAAGAGGAGCCGCCGGGACTTGTGAGATATTAAATACGCGTCGACGAGAAGAGAGAGCAGAAAAAGAGGAGCCGCCGGGACTTGTGAGATATTAAATACGCGTCGACTGAAAATAAGGCGGGAGTGGCGGGAGTAGCGGGAGGGAAATTAAAACATTTGACACGGATATTTCGGTCTCTAATCCGTCTCAAACATAACTTTAAAACAATATTAACTTTGAGACTACTATATTCGTCTCTAATTCCGTTTCTAAAATAAAGAGAGAATTGGAGACTAATATTTGGATGGAAAATAAAAGTCTGATATGGGAATTTCAGTCTCTAATCCATCTTAAACATAAATATGTATTTCTTTTTTATTATTATTAATCTGAGACGAGCATTGTTGGTCTCAAATTTGTTTCAAACTCGCGTTTAACATCTGTAAAAAATAATTAATTTTTGAGACAGATAAATTCGTCTCTAATTCCATGTCTAGAATTTGATATGGCACTGGTGGATTCAGAATTCGTCTTACTTTTTTACTTATAAAATATGATATAGCAAAATTTTGATTTTTAAGTCCATATCAAATTATTAAAATTAGAGATGGAACTTAGTCTGTCTCTAAAAATCGATTTTAGATGCCCAGTATTCTAGTAGTGTGAGGAGCAGCCCGGGAGGCAATGTATCAGCCCCAAATTGTGTAAGGACCAAGAATTTTGAATTACATTATAAATAAAATTGAAAAACTAAATTCTAATTAAATGAGTTATTGTGTGATTTAATTAAAACCTTTATGTGGTAATTTGATTGTTGACTATTCGGTTAATTTTAGTAAAGGAAGTTTGATTAATGGATTTATTAAATTAACGGACTAATCTAAGATTATTTTGGGAGGAACCTTAATTAAATATTCAATTAATATTGAATATGACAAGTCTAATTGGATTATATAAATTAAATTTAAATTGATTATTTAAGTGCTCCTATAATTATTTAAATAATCTCAAACAATTAATTAAGTAAGGGATTTGTGTGATGTGCTTTGTGGGTTGATATTTAATTAAGCTGACCCAATTTATTAAGAAGTGGGTGAGTTATTTTGGTAGCCCAATGTTGTTGGATTATTATGATTATAGATGGCCCAAATGAAATAAATTGCAAGCTCATTCCTTGATCAAATTGCTAAAGCTTCTAGAAGATCCATTATTTACCAATTTGACTATAAAAATAAATCAAAAATGGGACAAATTAGAGAGCATGGCTGGTGGTATGGAGGGAGTACTATGGATTCCAAATTTTTATTCAATTTGTTGATTTCATTAGTGTGTGGAACACTCAACCTTTTTGGCTAGCAAATTTTGTAAAAATGTTGAAGTCCAATCTATACATATATATGTTATATGTATGGATTTATACTACTATAAATAGAATCTAACTCATTTGGTGGAGAGTTTGCAAAATATTTCAAGTATTATTTATATAGTGTACTAGTGAGTTTTAGTGAGTTAACTAGGTGAGTTAAAGAAAAAGGAAGTGAGTTGTGTAGTGAGTCACTACCGAGTCAAGTCATTTTCTTCAAGGGGTGTTCTTGAATGTCATCTAAATCCATCATCTACTTTGGAAAGAAGAGAAAAGTAGCTCACAAGCCAAAGAGGTATAAAAAATTCCTTAAAAACCATAATCTTGGTTTTCTTTTAAATTTTATGGTAGAAATATTATCTTGGAGCTCTTTATGCTTAGAATCATGATACACATGTTTATATAGGATGTCATATGGTTTAAATGTATAGTGGTATATATTTATGTAGAAAAATCTAGCAAAATACTTAAAAATATTTTTATCGACGAACAAAACATAGGTTGTATGAATAAATTACACATTTTAAAATCTACAAATTATTTTTGTGATTTAATAATTTCTAGGAATATATGGATAAGTTAAGAAAAAAAAATCCCCTTGGAATCATCCAAAAATGTGTTTAAATGAACAAGTTATGTATTTTTGACTAAACACACCTCACTGTCCAAGTTCTTGCATGAACAGTCCACGTTAAACCAAATTTCTAAAATAAAAACTTATCCAAAAATGATGTTTGAGCCCAGAAAATTGTAGTTCGAGAAGTCACAATTCCATCGATACCTAGTAGAGCTCCATCGGAGTTATAAAACTCAAGTTATTAAGGTTTTTCTCCAAGACCCCAAAGTTTGACAAAAATCGGGAAATGAGTAATATTTCTGCCGGTTTTTTTTTCATGAACCGGGTGGAACTTTCCGATGACCGTTTCACTAGAATTAAGACCGGTTCCCACAACGGGTCCTTGACGGAAGTTGCTTGGTTTTGCGTGTACTATTTTATAAAAATATTTTTGTATTTTTATCAGGTTATTTGGTAATTTATATAATTAAAATATGATTAAACCTTACTAACTAAAGGAAAAATGATAAATTAATATTTTTAATTTTTGAAAAATCATAAAACTGCTAATTACTTATTATTTAAGTAATATTAAATAATAAGTAAGATTAATTAATAAATTAATTAGTTTTAATTGTATTTAAGGTGTAAATAGTGCACTATTAGCTATTAATTAGTTAGTAATTAGATAAAATTACTAATAAATTATTATTAAATATTAAATATGTCATTTAAGTATTTAATAATAATATAAGAAAGATAAAGTAAATAAATTATTTATTTATTACTTAATTTATAATTAAATAGTAAATAAAGATAAATAATTAACTAATTATTTTTTAATTAATATTAAATAATAATTAAAAAGAGATAAAATTTATAAATTAATTATTTATTATTTAAATAATAAATAAAGATAATTAAGAAATTAATTATTATTTAATTAACATTAAATAATAATTAAAGAATGATTAATTATTATTTAATTAAGATTAAATAATAAGTAAGGGTAATTGATTAATTAATTATTATTTAATTAACATTAAATAATAATTAAATGAAGAATAAATTAATAAATTAATTATTTATTATTTAATTAGGATTAAATAATAAGTAAGTATAATTAATTAATTAATTATTATTTAACATTAAATAATAATTAAAGATAATTAAAGTTAATAAACTAATTATTTATTATTTAGTTAAGATTAAATAATAAGTAAGGATAATTAATTAATTTATTATTATTTAATTAACATTAAATGATAATTAAAGATAATTAAAGTTAATAAACTAATTATTTATTATTTAATTAAGATTAAATAATATGTAAGGATAATTAATTAATTAATTAATTATTATTTAATTAACATTAAATAATAATTAAAGTTAATAAACTAATTATTTATTATTAAATAATAATAAATGAGGATAATTAATAAATTAATTATTATTTAATTAATATTAAATAATTAGACAATTAAGATTAATACTTTAATTATTTATTATTTAATTAACTTTAAATAATAAATAAACATAATTAGTTATTATCTATTGTAAAATAATGACTAAAAGTAATTAATTAATTACTCTTTACCTGATATTAAATAGTAATTAAATGAAGATAGAGTTAATAAAATAAAAAGAATTTAATTAAACAATGATAGTAAATTGTTTAAGAGTTTAATAAGTGTTTAACACTTAAGAAAAATAATATTGATTAATTAAATCATTAATATAAGATCAATTAAATATGTTATATGATTAATATAAAATTATATGTGTTATGTGATTAATTATTTAGCATAGATAAGTGTTTAAAGTGCACGATTATATGTTATACTAATTGATAGGCCAACGTTATTAATGTTAGGATATCAAGAGGAGTTTAAATTAAGTGAATTAGTCGTAAGTCAACAGACAGACAAGTTCGTTAACCTTACTCAAATTTGTATTGAGCAAGCTTCCTAACTCTACTCAATATTATTGTGCTAATTCTTAAATCTTGATATTATATCGCAATTTATTCCACAATAATATTATTGCAAATCGTATATATTATTTGAATTCATATTCCATTCTTGAATTATGAATTGATTAAAAAAGAAGTCTAAGTCATTGTTCGGCTAGACCTATGTGAAATTTATTTTGAAAGCTATCTAAATCATAGTGGTACGGATTCTTAGACTGAGAAGAACAACTCATAATAGGGAATGACCTAAGTATCGAACAAACGATACAAACATAATAAATGTTATGCACATACATATGGTACGAGAGGCTGATCCCCTCAAGTACAATTCTGACAAAGTAACCTAAGAGGGTCAATCAAGTGATTGATTTCCTCAATAGTAGTTCATGGTCCATTTGGCTACTCAGCAGTTAAATAATCAATTGTCACTTCTTTATTTTGTGCATTGATTCTATTATTCATTGTTGAGCTCCTTTTATTAAATCATTCAGTTGATATTCCTATCCATTTATGACATAATTATTGTTATTCATTTAAATTGTTGAGCAAACTAGTTGCTCATACTTGCTATGTCATAAAATATTTTGTCGCTAAACTTGAAGGATCAGGTAAAGATAAAGGAAAAGGGAAAACAAAATCTTAATTATCTAAATAGTTGTTAGTCTAATTATATTTTGGTTAGAACTTATAAGATTATAACGCAAACACTGATATTATTTTGTAGTTTGTGATGTTTATTTTGGTAAAGGTTGTAGATCTTGGGACTAGAAAGTTATTGTAATAGACAACATATGTTTATTTATTTTCCGCATTAGTATTACATGTTGTTTAGCAGATATTCTTTATATTATTGCGTGAGCACCAAATTCGAGGTAGTGGTACCTGAATTTTGGGGTGTCACAAATTGTATCTAATACAGCATGGGAGGCAATGTGTAACTATTGGGATGCTGATGATTTTAAGAAGAAGTCCGAGCAGATGAAGAAGAATCAAAGCAAGCTCCGAGTAGTACATATTACCAGCTCACAGTCATTTGAGGAGTTAAAGTCAGTACATATGTTTGTTTAGTTGTTTGGTTTAATATTATCATAAGCAGACTAAATAAATGCTATATTAATGTATTTATTAGGCCATGAGAACAAGCTTGGGTCGACTTCCCACCATGATCAAGTTTTGGGATAGAGCCCATACGCCTAAGGATTCTATTATGTCTCCCACGACATTAGCTATAGGGGTGCTATTTGTTACTCTCATAAATAATTTTTAATATTAGGTAGTTAATAAAATAATTTAATTAACTAACATATAAATAGTAAATTATAAGACCGATTTCAAAATCTCCGGGGCCAGCGTGTAGCTGAGTTACGAGCTGTTATAGGAGATTTTAAGATATTAGATTCCACCATCCCTCCGCTCGAGATTAGCTTATCTTAAGATGAGGAGATGGCTCTTTGGGACGCATCTCAGGATCCCCCAGTAGTAGTACGAGCAGGTATCG
The DNA here is from genome assembly GCA_947179155.2 of Hedera helix. Classification (NCBI taxonomy): domain Eukaryota; kingdom Viridiplantae; phylum Streptophyta; class Magnoliopsida; order Apiales; family Araliaceae; genus Hedera; species Hedera helix. The sequence continues at coordinate 2,776,732 of OX359286.1, forward strand.
AGCGTTGGGGCTACCGAGGGTTACATATATCTTACTTTGAGGTAATCATTTTATTATGTTTCTCATCATTTCATAATTTATATCGCTTCATAAATTAGTAGTAAAGTTATTTTTATTTTCACAGGCTCAAGCCAGAGCCAGCGTCTGAGAGCACATAATGGACCATCTTATACGGGCGTCGGCTTGGACAACGAGCTATTCTAGAGGGCCATAACAGCAGTGTCAGAGACGTTTGGTATGGATTTGATATTCTCTCATCAAGACTTGCCTAGATATGTGCCCCTTCATCAGCTTGCTCAGGATATTACAATTGGGGCCACCATCGAGAGTGCGGGTATCTCTCTAGAGCAGTTCGCCGTGATACGTGATGAGGTGATACAGATGGTGATTACCATACTAGTGGAGGCTTTTGGGCCGAAGCTGAGTCAACCCCCGACTACTCAATTATTTAATTCATTTTAAATTATATATTCTGCATGTTACTTAAAATGATATTTAGTTGTTTCTGTAATTCTCGATTATAGACTTATATTGTACATATTTTTTGTGTATCAACAAGGTGGCAATGTCGAGTGGTGTGCTGTCGCAGGCAACCAAAAATAAAACCTAAAAATAATTATCTAGTAGTGCAAGCAAGAGTCGATCCCATAGAGAATGATTAATTTAATTTTACGCTATGTAAACCAGAATGAGGGTTTTTAATTAACAGAAATAAATTAAAGAATATAAACTAAAATAAAAATAATATGCAACTAACGTAAAATAAACTAACGAAGTAAATAAGAAAAACGAACATTGGGTTAAGTTAACGTCCACCATTAGAAATTTACACTGATCATTGACGCTAACATAAATCAATCAATAATTTGAATATTTACCGTTGGAATAATTTTTCTATCTCTCCTTAATTTTTGTTAATTAGAAATAAGCGATCTAAATAACCCTAACTACTAAACAACCTTAGACACGCATTAAAGATTTAATCCAGCAGCAACTTTAAGAACTAAAGAGATCGATGAAACTATAAACAAAACAAGCACAAGTGATGACATTTAATTTAGTTGAGTATTTTTCCTAAGATATAATAATCTTATGATCTGCAGCCAATTATTAATATTTGTTGCTTCATAAATTAAAATGACCAAACAATTACAAATTTGATATTTAATTTAGCAGTATATTTCAACGAATAATCAACTAGTAGGCCTCCTAGCAATTAAATGAATCAATCATAAAATTAAGTACAGAAGTATATCCAATACTCAAAATATAAATTGAACAATTAAAACTAATTAAATCTCATAGTGCATAAATTTTGATGGCATTCACTTAAACCAAGAACAATAATGTAGCCACGCTTGACCATGGAATCACCAAAGAATAATAGAAGAAGAATAATGTATTGACCAAAGGTTACAAGAGATACTAGAGATCTTTCTAATTGTGACTCAAAGCAAGTATTTATAGATGACGTAATTTTTCAAACTCTAATAGGATTTAAAATACAATTAAAACTCATCTCTTAATCAACTAATGTTATGACCCACTAGAATAAACAAGTTGATGCCTTGTTATAACTGACGCCTACTGTGGAACCACTAGGAAGAAAACAAGCCATTAACGTTCAACTCGCGAGAGAAAATAAACTAACATATTGCTGAAGGAAATAAGGAATATAAGGTAATGGTGGGACCCACATTGATTTCCAATACTTTCGCCTATATGTAGCGCCAACCGAGGAGCCTTGCTTCATTAAATTAAAATTAAACTTTGCCAAGACCTGTATGCTTCTTGATTTTCAAAATGAATAAGGAATTTGATATTCACGTGGGACCATATTATTAGAACTTTGAGATGGACCCCTGAATTCTTGAATTGCGTATGAAAGCAAAGCAACCATTACTATTTTGCCCCCTTTCTCCTTTCTCCTACAAAATAATATTAAAATAAAAATAATAAAAATACATAATAATGTATAAAATACTTACAATACTAAAAATACTGAAAAACTCACAAATTATTAAGCCTAAAAATATTTAATAAATAGATATAAAATTCACTTATCAAATACTCTCACACTTAAATCTTTGTTTGCCCTCAAGTAAAAAAAAAAACTATAAAATTAAGACTCTAATAACCAAACTACCAGAACAATGAATTAATTTGAAAATAAACATGACCTCAAAGATTTTTTAAATGATAACTCAAAAAAAAAAAATGAAATTATGCAAAACCTAATTTTTTTTATATATTTATTAATCTCACTTTACTCAATACCCTTCGTGTGTGTGTGTGTGAATCCAAATGCATGGAACAAATCAAAATTCAGATAAGTTTAGGTCATCAATTACCTCATAAAAGATATATAACAAAACTCTATGTACTTATTTTTCACATCGCTATATGCTAATATAAACAAATATAACCTAGAAGATCAAAAGGGTTTTAAACAATTAATATACAAAGATTATTAATATCAATTTTTTAAGTATTTTTTTTAAATTTTTTTCTCTTTTTTAAATGGGTGCATTTTATGCTTCGTCCCATTTTTTTTTTTTTCAACTACTGAGTGTGTTTTACGCTCCATTTTAATCCACCACATAATTTTTTCTTTAATTTAACAATCCTAAAAAAATTACCTAAATCGTCTCCCCTAAATCATATTTTGCCTTATATTTTACTTCAAGTTACGATCGAATAAGTTATAGAGCTCAAAAATATCTTCCAAAAGCATTTAGCCATATAAACTTTTTCTAAGTTAAAACTAGCTCAACAAATGGGCATAAGTGTATAAAAATTAAAGATCTCATACAAAGTAAAAACTAACAAAAAGTTAAAATTTAGACTAATCAAAAATTTATCCATTTTTTAAAAGTTATTAAATAAAAATAAATTTTTTATCATTAACCAAAAATTTAATCCAATTAACTCATTACTCAAGTGACTCATCCTAAAAATAAAACTGCCTCATTTTTGTAGGAAACAAGATTGCACTTAGCATGTGCAACAGCATTTTAAATTCCAAGATTACCCCAAGTAGGTACGAAAAATTTAAATAATCTGAAAAATATAAAATGTCATTTTTTAAAATAAATAAGGAAAATAATATTTATAAAAAGTCAGTTAAGGGTAAAAATGTAATGAAACAATAAATTATAGTTACAGTATTCGAAAGTACCAAAATAGAGTTATATATATTCTTTAATTTTAATTAATGTAAATCTCTATATTTTTGTCGGCTCCATAATAAACTATAAATTATTTCCGTGATGCTTCTTGGACCGTCTGTAAAAGAGTCTACACTACTTGTTTCGGCTATACAAAATTGGTATGTGACTTGAGCAATTCATGTAACTTTAGTAGTGATTAAATCCAATCCAAATTATTTTAATGCGGATTCCGTAATTGAGACTGAGTATGAACAACCCGAATGAAGGGTATTTAGGTGTCGGGAATCCGACTGAAAATTTTGACATCAATGGATTGTTATGCATAACATGGAGTACGATAGGCTAATCATCTAGAGTACCATTGACTAATAACTGGATGGTTCTGTTGAACTTGGTATAAGTTAATGGTCCCTACGACCGCTTAGTGTTCCTCTTAAGACTAAGAAATTCTTTATTCTCGTTTTGTTGTTGTTCGATAAATTCTAATAATCCAGTTACTAAAGTTACTCAATAATCAATCATTCTAATTGTGATATTTTATAAAATTCTTTTATAAAATTGGTTACTAAAGTGGGATGCTAAGGATAAAAGGAAGGGAAAAGCCTAAGAAGAGAATTAAAATAGTATTGTTAATATTATGTTGTTCATTTCGATGTTTAATATTGTAATATTTTGAGATACTATTAGTAAATGTATTATAAGTAAATTTTGGGTTGTAATATTAAATTATGGACTGTAATATTATTATTGTAAATTAATTATATTACATAGTTAATTATGTGTTGAGAGGTGACTCATAACGAACCAAGTCGGGAGTAGTGAGTACTTGAATTTGGGAGTGTTATAGTTCTTGCCCAAACTTCATTCTTTGGTACTTACTAACAATCGACTTGTTAATTTGATTGAGATTGACCCGCTTGGATCGCTGCAGAAACTGCAGTTCCATTGTTAACTTGATAATAACATTACGAAGAAACCTAACTATCATTTGTATGTCATCCATAAATTGAAATCCTTGCGTTTGCTAGATTTCAAGAAAGTGAAACAGAAGGTTTGTAATCCTTGTGTTTGCTGCTTAAAAATGGTATCTCTCTGTTTTAGTTTTCATAAGGATGTTGTTCTATGTTATTTGTGTGTGTGTGTGTGTGTGTGTGTGTCTATATATATATATATATATATATATATATATATATATATATATATGAAAAATTATTCATGGCAACCGGTTGTTGGGACCAACCAAAATTGGCCTTCCATAATAAGGATGAGCGGTAGGGTCAATTAGCGTAATTTTGGCCTGTCGTAAGAAGGATGAGCGGCAGGGCCAATTTTCGACTTGCCGCAAGAAGGATGAGCGGCAGGACTAATCCACAGCAAAAATGACCCCCTCGATTGGTTGCTGAAACAGTGTCCCAACAACTGGTTGCCATGGATAGGCACCCTATATATATATATATATATATATATATATATATATATATATATATATATATATATATATATATATATATATATATTAATCTTTAAAAACTAATAAAAGACTGATGAGTTTTCATCAATGAACAACATTGTCCAATAGGCTAGATAAGCATCACATTCGATGACAGAAAAAAAAGGAGTGCATATATTTGCAACATGAGGAGAACCCTCTACAATAACTTAGATGACCACTGTCTGTTCCAAGCACACACGTAGATATGATGACATAAGAACCACTAGGATGTTGGCTGTAAATAAATGTTGAGGAGCATGTGAAATGTATCCATTGCGGGGGAAATTTATTCTGTTTCAAGAAGTTATTTCCCCAAAACATTAGTCCAACACCTTACACAGAAATACCTTTCTACTGCAAGTTACAATATAGTATGCTTGTGTCATGAGCTCATTTAAAAAGTTCCAATAATTACTTGATGTTTATGTTTCCTCTGATAGTGCTTTATACTACTTTTTTTGGTTGATATTTTCTTATGCTATGGATCACATCTTCCTTTCAAGTTTATTTAAAAAGTTGATCTGAGTGAATTATAATTCCTGCTAGGTGGCTGCTTTGTGATTCATAGACGTGTATGTTGTTACATGCTTAATTTTTATGATGCTTACGTCTATCAAAGTCTATACGTTATTCCATGTCTGTTACTTGATTACTTTTACATCTTTCTGTCTTATTTCTTTATGCTTACTTTTGCTTTTATTAGGTTGCGCAACTGACGCCGGGGCGGGATAGTGATTATCCTGCGGGCTAAGTTAATATAAATCTACAGGTAAAGATACAAGAGATTCACCAAAAGAAACAAGAGGAGAAACTCTCAACTCGAATTCTTAGAAAAGTTTATATCAAAAATTCAACTCCCTTTTCTATATCCACAAGCCGGGTATATATAACTGAATAAAAACTTGGGCACAAAGAAAGAAAATACAGAAAAGGATATATTAAAAAGGAAAATACTAAAAAAGGTAACTAACAGATTCTGTCAAATCTTTCTCTCTCCTGCCACGTAGCTGGTCCCCAATATCTGTCACTATCTTTCCTTAAACCTTAGTAACCAACTCATGTGCATTTACCATGTGACACCTAATGATTAATAGCTAGATTATATGCCCAGAAATAAAATAAAAGGAAATAAAATAAAGAACTGAAATCGTCCTCGAAGGGACATCCTAACTGAAGTCGTTTTCCCCGAAGGGACATCCTAACTGAAGTCGTTCCCGAAGAGACATCCTTGAAGAGTATTCCCGAAGATCATGAGTATTCCCGAAGATCATTCTCGGCCCTGACCTCAAGGTTAAGGAACCGATCCCAACTTACTTGCCCGAGGACATCGGCGCCTTTTTACCTTGTCCCGATCCGCTTTCTCCAGATACTGTAGGGCCATTAATGTGCTATCTGGCAGATCGGCATGATCAAGCTCATATGCTCCTGCATCAGTCACCCCGGGTTGAAAAGAACTCGTCCTCGAGTTGTCATCAGTGTCGTCGGGTTCGTCAAAGCAGGGACTCAAATGTTTGACATTGAAGACATCCGAAGTCCGTAAATGGCTCGGAATGCGCAGACGATAGGCATTATCATTGATCTTCTGTAAGATCTCACACGGGCCGATCTTTCGATCCTTAAGCTTATTGTACTCCCCAACAGGAAATCGTTCTCGGGTCAGAACAGCCCAAACAAAATCACCAACTTCAAAAAGTACCTGACGTCGGCGCTGGTCAACCTTATCCTTGTAATTCGCATTATGCTCGATGATAGATAGACGGACTTGATCATGAATAGTCCGAAGGTGTTCGGCCATCCCATATGCCTTCGGATGCACGCGTCCGATCTTGGGAATAGGTAATAAATCCAGAACTCCTGATGGATTTTGGCCATAAACTATCTCAAAAGGACTCAACCCTGTAGTTCTGTTCTTAGATCTGTTGTAAGCAAACTCGGCTTGAGCTAAAGCCAGATCCCATTGCTTCGGTTTTGTCCCTACCAGACATCTCAAAAGATTTCCCAGACTGCGGTTCACCACCTCGGTCTGACCATCGGTCTGAGGATGATAAGCACTACTGAAGTTCAACGTGGTTCCGAACTTTCCCCACAAACTTCTCCAGAAGTTACTGACGAACTTGGTATCCCGATCAGAGGTGATTGACTTTGGAATTCCATGCAATCGAACGATTTCCCGAAAATAAAGATTGGCAATTCGGTCAGCATCCATGGTCTTTCGACACGCAATAAAGTGAGCCATTTTCGAGAATCGATCTACTACCACGAAGATAGAATCAACGGATCGCGGAGTTCGAGGCAGACCCAACACAAAATCCATGCTCACATCCATCCATGGAGCTTCTGGTACGGGTAAGGGAGTGTATAGACCTGCGTTAGTGAGTACCCCCTTTGACCTCTGACAGACATAACATCTTTCAACATGTCGAGTCACATCACCTGACAGCTTCGGCCAATAGTAGTTAGCCGAGACTAGGGCTAGTGTCTTATCTCTCCCGAAGTGACCCTCATTGTGAAGTTCACTAATTATCTGTTGTCTGAGCGAGCAATCTGGTACACAAAGTTGAAACCCCTTAAACAGATGACCATTGTGCAGGACGAAATCACATCGTTGACCTTCAGTCACTTCCCGAACTATCTTCCCGAAGGAAGGATCTCCTGTATACATATCAGGGAGGACTTCAAACCCAGTGATTGTGTTGCTCATAGTACTAAGAAGAACTGTTCGTCGACTGAGAGCATCGGCAACACGGTTTAGACTTCCTGCTTGATGCCGAAGTGTAAAGGTGAACTCCTGCAAGTATGCCACCCACTTGGCATGCCTTCGGCTCAGTTTATGTTGACCATTGATATACTTCAAAGCTTCATGGTCGGTAAAGAGAATAAACTCCCGCTGTATCAGGTAATGACGCCAATGTTTCAAGGACTGAACTAGGGCGTAGAACTCCAGATCATATGTAGAGTAATTCTTCTTCGATCCTGACAACTTTTCACTGAAGAATGCCACTGGCCGACCCGCCTGACTTAATACTCCACCGATGCCGATCCCTGATGCATCACAGTTTACTTCGAACACGTTGTCAAAATTAGGGAGTGCTAACACCGGTGCTTCGGTCATCTTCTGCTTCACTAGCTGAAAACTGATTTCGGCTTCTTCCGACCAATGAAATTCCTTATCCTTAAGGCACTCTGTGATAGGTGCAATCAAGGTGCTGAAGTCCCTGATGAACCGTCGGTAAAAGGAAGCCAGACCATGGAAACTCCTGACATCATGGATATTCTTTGGGGTTGGCCATTCCCGAACGGCATCTACCTTCGATTGATCCGCATGCACACCCTCAGTTGATACAACAAAACCGAGAAAATTTACAGAAGTAGTGAAGTATGAACTCTTCTTCTGGTTGATGAACTAACACTCCTTTCTCAAAACTTCAAAGATAGCTTGGAGGTGTTCATGGTGGGCTTCTCGGTTCGGACTATAAATTAGAATATCATCAAAGTATACAACAACAAATTTACCCATGAATGGTCGTAATACTTGATGCATGAACCTCATAAATGTGCTCGGAGCATTGGATAACCCGAAGGGGGTAACCATCCATTCATATAACCTGTGTTGCGTTTTAAACGCTGTCTTCCACTCATCTCTTGGTCTGATCCTGATCTGATGGTAGCCACTTTTGAGGTCGATCTTGGAGAAGATCTTGGCTCCTGACAGCTGATCCAACATGTCATCTAAACGTGGGATCAGAAATCGATACTTCACAGTAATCTTGTTGATGGCTCGGCTGTCTATACACATCCTCCACGAACCATCCTTCTTTGGTACCAACAAAGTTGGCACTGCACACGGGCTCATACTTTCACGAATGTATCCTCTATCCAGTAACTCGACCACCTGTCTTTGTAGCTCTTCGGACTCCTTGGGACTGAGTCTATAAGCTGGTCTGTTCGGTAGACTCAATCCTGGGATAAGATCGATCTGATGCTGGATGTCCCTCATCGGCGGTAACCCTGATGGAAGCTCTTCGGGCATAAGGTCAGCAAAGTCGGTTAACAACTCCTGAACGTCGGTTGGCACTTCGGTGTGGCTATCTGATGAACTGTTTTCACAAGGAATCAAGGCGTACACTACTCCTTGTCCGACCTCATGTAAGAACCTTTTCATGGATAATAAATTGGGATGATTACTTGACCGACCCAAACTTCCTTCTTCCCGACGTGGGACTAACACAATCTTCTTTCCTTTGATGCTAAGGGAGTAAGTGTTCTTCCGACCATCATGAGTGACACTTCGGTCGTACTGCCAAGGTCGGCCTAACAGTAAATGACATGCATCCATGGAAACCACATCACACCAAGCATTGTCGAAGTACTTTTTGCCAATTGAAAATGAAACCAGGCACTTCTTATCTACAGTTACCTCATTCCCTTTGTTGAGCCATGAAAGCTTGTATGGTTTTGGGTGTTGGTCCGTCTTCAGGCTTAATTTATGAACAGCCTCTTCAGACACCACATTTTCACAGCTTCCACTGTCAATGATCATCTTACAGACCTTGTCGGCTACGGTGCAAGTAGTGTGGAAGATATTGGTTCTCAACCAATCATCATCGGTATCACCCTTAGGGGTCAATAAGCTCTTCCTGATAACTAAGGTCTCTCGACCATCACCGTACAACACGTCATGCTCTTCATAGTCATCATATATAGGCTCGCCGAACTCCTCGGCTTCCTCTACCTCTTCCCCGATTAGAAGATTTTTGCCTTTCTGGTTAGCAGGTTTTCTGCACTCGGTTGCCCGATGTCCTGGTTCTCCGCATCTGAAGCACTTAATAGTAGATCCGACATTACCCTGTGGTTGGGTTGGTGCCGGACGTGCTTGTTGAGGTGGTGGGGTCGGTCTACTACTGGGGAGGCCTCTGGGCATCGGTCTTCTGCTCTGTTGTTGCTCGACCTCACGTGCTCGCTGGTAGGCTTCAGACACAGTCCATATTGAATGAAGGCTAAGCACATCCTGCAGAGATTGCTTCAACCCTCCTAAATACCTTGCCACCAACTGCTCCTCTGTTTCAGATAGGTCATTACGAGCGATTAACTGGTAGAACTCCTCAGTGTATTCGTCTACTGACCTGACTCCTTGCCTTAATAGGTGCAAGCGCTTGTACAGGGATTGAGTATAGCCGAAGGGGAGAAAGTGAGACTGCATCTTCTTCTTCATTTTTTCCCACTCAGTTATCTTGGATCTTCCCTGTCTTGCTCTTGACTTCTTCAACTGTTCCCACCAAGCAGATGCTCTGCCCTTTAGCTTGATGGCAATCAGTTTCACCTTCATAGCATCTGGAACCTCCTTATACTCGAAGATTCTCTCTACTTCATTCATCCAATCAATGAACCCTTTCGCTTGAAGCGTACCAGAGAACTCCGATAGATCCACCTTGAAACCCAGATCCCGACGATAATCGTCTTGACCTCTTCGTTCCCAGAACTGGTTCCGGTTATGATAAGGATTATCAAAACTGGAATCAGCATCAGTATCAGCTACCTCATACATAGGGTGTTGGACTTCCTCATCCGAAAACTGCCCATGACGACCCTGATAGTGGCGATTAAGGTGCGGAGCCTCCTCAGTCAGAACCCGCTCTCGACGACGTTGATCTCGCGTCATTAGACGCTGGGTTAACTCTGCAACTTGTCTCTGTAAATCCTCAATCATCACTTCCTGAACGTTGCGATCACGGTGGGGAACTTCCTCAGTCGGAACCTGTCCACGTCTACCACGACCACGACTACCAGCCATTGAAACCGGTGAGTATTAACTTCCAGGTGAACGATGAGCTCTGATACCAACTGACGCCGGGGCGGGATAGTGATTATCCTGCGGGCTAAGTTAATATAAATCTACAGGTAAAGATACAAGAGATTCACCAAAAGAAACAAGAGGAGAAACTCTCAACTCGAATTCTTAGAAAAGTTTATATCAAAAATTCAACTCCCTTTTCTATATCCACAAGCCAGGTATATATAACTGAATAAAAACTTGGGCACAAAGAAAGAAAATACAGAAAAGGATATATTAAAAAGGAAAATACTAAAAAAGGTAACTAACAGATTCTGTCAAATCTTTCTCTCTCTTGCCACGTAACTGGTCCCCAATATCTGTCACTATCTTTCCTTAAACCTTAGTAACCAACTCACTTGCATTTACCATGTGACACCTAATGATTAATAGCTAGATTATATGCCCAGAAATAAAATAAAAGGAAATAAAATAAAGAACTGAAATCGTCCCCGAAGGGACATCCTAACTGAAGTCGTTTTCCCCAAAGGGACATCCTAACTGAAGTCGTTCCCGAAGAGACATCCTTGAAGAGTATTCCCGAAGATCATGAGTATTCCCGAAGATCATTCTCGGCCCTGACCTCAAAGTTAAGGAACCGATCCCAACTTACTTGCCCGAGGACATCGGCGCCTTTTTACCTTGTCCCGATCCGCTTTCTCCAGATACTGTAGGGCCATTAATGTGCTATCTGGCAGATCGGCATGATCAAGCTCAGATGCTCCTGCATCAGCAACTATTTTCAGTAAATGTGTTCCCATTTGGTATCTTTTATTGATGATAAGAGCGAATTGAAGTAGCTAATGTATTTCCATAACAAGAAGCTGAAGAGGTGGTGAAAAAGGAATCTGTTAAAACATATGTACCTGGTGAGATTCCAAGCACACCAGAGGATTCAACGGAAAAGCAGACACCTAAAAATGTTGCCCCCACACCAGAGCAAATTATAGCCATCAAGGTACTATGCATATTTTACAATTTATTCCTTAATCAGTTCCTTTCCTCCCTCCCCTTTAAATTGAAGTCAGGGATAAGCCTGATATTAGAGAAAGATGCTTCCTGGGGACTGGAATGGTAGAAATGATTTATATTTTGCTATCTTTAAGTAGACTAGACACGACCATATTATCTACTCCGCAGTTATTTGTATTTATTGAGTGCATGCAACATGATGAACTCTCATTAAAATAAAATAAAAAAGAAAAGAAAAAGAAGACGAACTTTATTTAGCAAAAAAAAAAGAAGGCGAACTCTTTTGTCAACCAAACCTCAAGACTAGGCTCACCATAGAAAGCCAGTCTAATTGATCTTCCCAATTCTTATATAACCATTTTTGTTTAGCCTTTGTAATGCTTCTTTGTAAACATAGTTTGTGTTTACTAAATTTTCTAAAATATTTGTACAGGCTGCTATCGTTAATTCTCAAACCCTCGAAGAGGTAGCAAGGTTTGAACTGGTGGTCCCTCAATCCGGTCCAATTAGTCTAATTTCCATATTTTACTTGCTCCTTCCTAGTTTATAATATTGCTTGTTGAGACACTTGTTTTCGTTTTACTATCATAGTAGTAATATTTTTTGTGGCTCAATGACATTCTAATTTCCTCATTGCTTTGCACTGTGTAACAGGCGTTGAAGTCAGGTAGTAAGAGAGATGGTTTAGAATCTCTTGCTTACACGCTAATTTTTCTCTTCCGTGGTCATCTGCCTTGGCAAGGATATCAGGTTAGTCATTTTCTAATAATAAAGGAAACCTTTTCAGTTGTGTCGAATGTCTCTGACATTATTGTTTTACTGAATATAAGTAAAATTGTTGACATAATAGCATCGTTCTTAGTCCGGTAGCTTTTGTGCATATTTCTTTTTCATAATGTAAAAATCTTGACCTTTTTTATTTTATTTTTTTATTTCGCACTTTTGTTCTCCATGATTTTGGTGGTTCTAGCAGTAAAGTAGTGAAGCAGACCTAAAGTGAGCGTTGTGAAGATTTTGGTGGTTTTAGAAATCGTTTTGTTATATACCTTATCATTTAATAGATTACTTTAAATTAATTATGATTGTCATATTTTAGGGAATGAATTATTTTAAATGATATAATAATATTTTTTATGTTTTATTTTATATTGTATTGTGTTTGTTAAATAAATATGTGCATTACTAATTATTGTTTTTTTGAAATCTAAAAAAGCTATAACAATGGTGATTGACCATAGCTAGAGTGCTCCAAAAAACCAAAGCATATACCAAGGGTCAGGACCATTACTATAAACATCTATAGCTATGGTCATGACCGTAGCAATAGCTTTCAATAACCGTTGATAAAGAGCCAAAACACGATTTTGGCACGACCTTTAGCTACAACCGCGACCGTCGGTAAAGATCTCAAAGACCGTAGTTAAAGGCTTTAGCCATGTGACATACGACGAAGGTCAACGACTGTCGATAATACCTATAACTACGGTCATAAGGCCTATAGCTACGATCAACGACCCTCGCTATAGGTCTGTTTTCTAGTAGCGTCCCTTCTTAAAGGCCTTTCAAGCCTCTTCCATTCTTCCTCCCTTTTCCTTTTATTTTCCTCTAGATAGTCTTCCAGACTCAGACCAACCTCATCAACAACTTTCTCCGATCTCTCCTTTCGAGCTTGGTGATATTGCTCAATCATTCTATCATAGGCTTCATAGCTTGACATTAATGGAGGCTTGGATGTCTGTTTCCTTGGCCTTTTGTTCTTCCAACTTGGCTTAACTGCAACCTCCATCCCTCTGTTTAGATCTTACTTCCTTTCCCTTCTTCTTCCCCTTATCCTTCCTTGCTTTCATCTTCAATCTTTTCCTTTCCCTCCTCTCAGAATCTATGGGAGCCTCCTGAGTATCCCTAGGAATTTCTTCCTACATCTTTCCCTTCAACTTCATCTTTTTTAGAGCTTAAGACTCAGCTGTAGAAACAAGAGCAGTAGCAAGTCGTAGAATTGCTAAGGCTTGTGATTCATGCTCCCTGTCTGCTACAGGCCTCTTCTTTGACACTCTCATTGGTTTCTAGACTTTAGTGAATGTCCTCTTACTTTCAGACTGTTTTGAGAGAGAGATTTCTACTGGATTCTTCTTCTAATTTTCGAAGAGCGTGGAAGTTATTCTCTTGTTGACATTAATAGCATCCCCATCCTTCTCGTTCAACTGCTCTTTCAGTAACTTGCCTAAGATGATGCTGATGAACCTCCCGAAGTATATCTTAGGCAGTGGCTTTCCTTCCTTCTTCCTCTTGTTGGCATAACCAAACCATTTGGTAATTAACTCAAAGAGGATTGCTCCGTAGGTCACCTCTAGCTCCAAAGTTATTATTGTCATCAATCTAGCTTAGAGCTCACTAACGGAGTCATGATCAGAGTCCTTGCAGAGGATGCATTTCCCAACCACATCATGTAGAAATTCGTATTGTGGTGGGAAGTTCTTCTTCTCCTTTAATCCCTTGTTAGATGCCTTCTTTTGCTATTCCATTGCCAGAAGCCCAGTCTTGAGTTCCACAAACTTCAAGTCATTTTCCCCCTTTGATGAAAGCCCAAGGTGGAAGTTGATTTTGTTAGGGTCCAGAACTAGGGTTTTCCTCAAAACCTTGGTGGCGATTGAACCTTCAGCATCCTTGCCATTCAGATAGAAATCTGTTATCTGATCATTGAAGATTCTTGTGTTTTCCCCTAGAATGAACTCGAGTTCAGTGCTCTTGATGAGTTTGAGGACATTGATCACTAAATCATTCATCTTCGAATTTGTTGAAGCATAGTTGGTTTACAGAGATGATTTGGTGGGTAGATATCTTTTCCAGTGAGATTGAACTGAAAAGATGAAAATCGGTGATGGGTTCAGCACTTTTTAAAATTCTAGGGTTTTAGAAGTTAGAGAGAATAGATGTTTGCAAAAAATCAAATAGCAGATGAAAAGGTATTTTTAAATAGTTAAAATTTGAAATATATGATATTTCCCTCGTTTATGGCTGAGTTGTACAAGTTTAAGCTTTTATTAGCTTGTCAGACTGTATTGTGGGCATGCTAAAGTCACATCCTTCAGTTGGTCTGTTCTGAAGTGCTTTTATCTAGTGTGTCCGTTAGTCGCTGATCTTTATTTAATTCTGACTCAACGATCTCAGTTCCATAATTCGTAGAGTGGATTTTAAAGCTTTCAACTTTTCATAGAGTTGACCTTCATAAAATGTTCACTCTATGATCCACTAGCTGTACGATCCATCATTAAGCGATCTTACTCTACGATCTTCTCCTACATAGTTAGACTTACAAGGAAAAGTATATAAAATGTTTAGCTTAAGTTTAACATGCCTAATTCACTTATTAACTTATTAAATCTTGATTCATCTAAGGGTTTTGTAAACACGTAAATAAGTTGATCTTCTGTTGGGATATAATGTAAAATGATATTATTATTTAAAATATGATCTCTAATGAAGTGATGCATTATATCAATATGTTTAGTCCTAGAATGCATAATAGGATTATGAGTTATAGCAACTTCACTACTGTTATCACAATGAATAGGAATAAATTTAAACTCAAACCCATAATCAGCTAGTTAATTCTTCATCCACAAGACTTGAGCACAACAGCTTCCAGCAACAATGTACTCAGCTCTTGCAGTACAAGTTGAAACAGAATTTTACTTCTTGCTAAATCATGAGACAAGTGTATTCCCTAGCAGTTAGCATGTCCCACTAGTACTCTTCTATCTATCTTGTATCCTGCGAAGTCAACATCTAAATATCCAATTAGATTAAAGGGAGACTCATTGGGATACCACAATCACAAATCTAGAATGCCCTTGAGATATCTAAATATTCTCTTAATAGAGACCAAATGAGATTTCTTATAATTTGCTTGAAATCTAGCACAAATGCATGTAGATAACATAATATTAGGTTAACTGGCAGTTAGTTATAAGAGAGAGCCGATCATACCTCTATATTAAGTAATATAAATACTTTTATCACTTTCATCTTTATCTAGCTTAGTAGCAGATGTCATGGGAGTCTTCATTGTAGTGGTTGATTTCAAACCATACTTCTTCAGTAGATCTTTGATGTACTTAGCTTAGTTGATGAAAATGACTTCATCAGTTTGCTTCACTTGTAGTCCAAAGAAGAAGTTCAGCTCACCCATCATGCTCATCTCAATTTTGCTCTACAGAAGCTTGGTAAACCTCTCACATAATATTTTGTCAATAGAACCAAAAATTATATCATCGACATAAATTTGTACTTACAATGTCTTATCCTTGTGCTTCCTCAAAAATAATGTTGTGTGTACTCTATCCCTAGTAAATCCTTTTTTCAATAATAATAAAATAAAATAAAAAACTAGTTAATGTTTCATATCATGCTCTATGTGCTTGCTTAAGCCCATATAATATATAATATTTTTTCTAATTTATAGACATAATTTGAATGAGTTAGGCCAACAAAACCTGAAGGTTGTTCTACATACACCTCTTCTTGAAGTTCTTCATTTAGAAAAACACTTTTGACATCCATTTGAAAGGCTTTGAACTTTATATGGGCTGCATAGGCATGGAACTTCCTAATAACTTTTAGTCTTGCTATTGGCACATAGGTTTCATCATAATCAATTCCTTCTTCATGAGAGTAACCCTTTGCCACCAATTTGGCCTTGTTCCTTTTGATCACACCATCTTCATCCATCTTATTTTTGAAGATCCACTTAGTACCAATGACTAGATTATTTCTTGGTCTAAGAACCAATTTCTAGACCTTGTTCCTTCAAACTGGTTTAATTCATCTTGCATTGCTTCTATCCAGCTTGAATCTTATAAAGCCTCATCAATCTGTTTTGGTTCCATTTGAGAAAGAAAACTAAAATAGGTACATTCCATTTATGTTGCAGATCTGGAAGTGATTCTACCTGTTGGATCTCCAATTATTAGATCATGTGTCTGATCCCTTACCCATCTGGTTGCAGGTGGTACATCTATCCTTGTGCCTTCTTGTCTGAATTCTTCTAAATTTGGCTCTGTTTGTTTTTCTGCTGTTGGTTCTTCATTTCGTAAAGTATCTCTGTCAGGCATAGTTACCTCTACTTTTTCTTCATCTAACTTTACGATCGCTAGGTTGAGGATCGTAGGCTTATTTTGCTCTACGTTTTCTGCTTCTAACTCTACGATTACATGATGGTTGATTGTAGGGTCTACCTATTCTATTTTTTCATCAAAGATGACTGCTTCTCTTGGGTCAAGATTATTAGTTTCATCAAAAGTAATATGAATTGAAACTTCAACAGTTAACAAACTTTTATTAAAAACACGGTAAGCTTTGTTAATTTCTTAATAGCCAAGAAAGATACTTTCGTCTGACTTAGGTTGAATCTTATTCAGATAGTTCTTACCATTGTTGAGGATATAACAGGCACAGTCAAAGATGTACAAGTAACCAATGTTAGGTTTCTTCCTCTCCAAAGTTTATAGGGTGTCTTCTTAAATGTAGAGTGGAATAGAGAACGATTTTGTGTATAGCAGGCAGTGTTGAAAGCTTCAGCCCAAAAATATTTTGACATCCTTGCAGCTGCTAAAAGTATTCTTCTTGCTTTAATAAAGGTTATGTTCTTTCTTTTAGCTATACCATTCTGTTGTGGAGTTATTAGTGCTGAAAAATTATGATTAATTCCATTTTCTTCACAGAACTTATTTACATCAAAAAAATCTAATTCTCTACCATGATCACTCCTTATTACCTTGATATTCTCACCTTTGTCATTGTCAACCAACTTGAAAAAATTGATTAAACTGGAGCTCGTTTCATCCTTTGAAGCCAAAAAGAAAACCCAAAACTGACAGTATGACTAGGCCCAAAAAGATCCATGTGTAGAAGTTGTAGGAGCCTATTGTTGGAGTTGACTGTCTTGCTCTTGAATGAGACTCTAGTTTACTTCCCTAGCTGACAGGCTTTGCATGGCTTCTTTTTGGTGAAGGTCATCTTGGGCATCCTAGAGACTAGATCCTTGGTAACTAAAGTTGAGGTGGGAGAGTCTTATATGCCATAACCAACTTACATCTTCTGAAGCTTTGGCAAAGAAACAAGTTGTTGCAGTTGAGCTTAGCTTAGCTAGTTCCACCATATATACATTTCCATTTTTTGTCCTAATCAACATTAATGGGTTTATATCCAGATCTTTGACTTCATATTTGTTATTGAGGAAGACCACTTGGTGTGTGATATCCATGTATATCATAGAAATATTATAACGAGGATTATGTAAAATTTTATTAATGAAGTACAATTTTTATTCAAGAATTTTGTTTTGCAATTGAAGTAAATGAATACATATATAAATGAGTTATATATTTATTAAACTAGTAGCTAAATAGGAAAGAGGATGAAACTAAATTGAATATTTAGAAAATAATAGCCAAACATGGTAAAAATAGTATACTAGTTGGGCTAAGTGAAGGAATCTCTTGTATGTTACTAAGTTAGTAAACTAGTAACCTAATTGGGCCAATCAAATGAATAGTAAGAAATCAAACAATGTATTAAGTAAAAGTCCAAACCAACTAAGCAAGTCAAACCTTATGCATGGCAATTAAAAAAGCCCAACATAATCTTCATTTCAAGCCACGTAGGATAAAAGAAAGCCCAAATAACAAGCCCAAACAAAGTCCAAGTCTTAGTCCAAGATGTGATGTAAGTCATGAGGTCATCAAGTGATACAATAAAAAAAAGGGATGCAATGCCCAGCCAAGCAAGGCCATGTGGTGGGGGGTGGGGGGTGGGGGGGAAGAAAGTCTGCAATAACTACTCAACAACTATCACCAGCTTCCAATCAAATCCCATGAATAGTAATCTTGATTTAATTAACCTTAATCCTTAATTAGCTTAATTAACTGGAGGTTAAGGCTAACTTAGTGGGGCCAAGTAGGAAGAAATGGAAGTAGAGGGAGTTAACCGTGAGAAAAACCAACTAAAGGGGGAGCAACTAGCAAATTGTTCAAGACTTCTATATATAGACCCTCACATTTCACTGCCCACACTTTGGTTCATTAGCTACAAGTTAGAAAAAGAGAGCAAGAAAGCTAGAGAGAAAATACAGAAAGAGAGCCCACAGGTTTGAGGAGGAAGAAGGGAGCAAGGAGTAAAGCTAGCATATAACATAGCAAGAAGGAAGAGGAAGAAAATCAACCAAGAACAAGAAGGTATAAAATTTTAAAACCCTAAACTTTGTTTAAAATTTATGTTTTTGAATGATTGGTAATGGGAGATTATTGTTTAATGGTGGATCATGGTGGATCTAGGTGATATAAGGTGCATATGATGTATATGTTGCTATCATGTGTTGTGATGCATAAAAAAGTACGAAAAAATGAAAGATAACAACGTGAACAAAAGTTGTGTAAAACTGGGAAAACCCTAAAACACACACTGATTTTCAAACTACTATAAGTCACTGTGATCGACTTATTTTTGAGTTTAAACTTTGTACCTCTAATGTCAATTGCTTATCCTATTATTCTCTTTCTTCTGTTCATCATTTAATCACTGTTATCCATACTAATCATCAAGAATCAAGTTGTTATAAATGTATGTGGCCTGGTGCACAGATGATAGGATAAAGGCGATATAATGGTGATGTGTCTTTTAGGGCACATGGTGAATATTCTCCTTGGCCTGAGACGAAGAAGAATTGTTGTTTGACATTATCATGACCAATGGTGTTTTAGATGATAAAAGTTGATGATAATTTTCTTAAAAAGATAAGCTATTAGACATCATGATCTACATAATTCTCCTAATGTTTATTATTCTGCTACAGTTGTTGATCTAAACTTTGTTCAAGAACTTAACTGTAGTTGTTGATTTAAAACTCACTGTTTATATTATTCTATCAAGAATGCAACTGTCGAAGGTTAATGATAATTTATTTATCATTATCTTAGTCATGATATTCTTTACTTGGCTATTTAAGCTCACCCTTTTCTTTTTTGTTCCATTATTTAGAAAATGAGTGTGTGGGGGACTAGTAGGAAGAAAAGGGGAATTGAGTGATGATCCAAGATAGTTGCTATAATAGTTTTCACCATATTTTAAAATAGTGTGGCAATAATAGTGAAGACTTGGTTATGTATTAATGAGCATTGTATTATTATACGTTGTACTATTTGCAATAGTTATTGTGTATTTTGACGACTCAAGTTTAAGCTTTGTGGGCCCGAATTTAGGGGCGTCACAGTTGGTATCAAAACTTAGAGATATGACATTTAATTAAGATTTGGGGATAGAATTAGAAGGGACGAGACGAATATAATCAATCACTAGTGTGTTCTCCCTAAATTAATTTTTGTTATCTAATCAGTCGGTTTGGATGTGGGGATAAGAAGTGACGAGTCAGTTTGTTTAACTAATCTTTATTTTGTAACTGCGGTGAAGATTGGCTTTTGAAAATCTGGGAATAAACTATCTAATGCCCGAGGCAAATGTGGTCTAGAATCAGGAAGCTACAAATAATCCTCTTGCAACTTCAGAAAATAATGCGAGTGACAATGTAAATTATGATGGTTTCTTTAGAAACTTTTATACAATTCATGCAAAATTAGGTGAGGGGAGCTCCTATCGGTGGAAAGGCTGGTAATTCGAGGATTGTCACTGCTAAGCAGTTTAAGGAGTTAGGACCACCTGAATTTTTTGGGAAGTCGGACCCACTCAAGGCGGAAGCATGACTAAAGTAGATGACAAAAATATTTAATGTCCTACGAGGTGTCGATGATCAGAATGCTCCATTTGCCAATTTCATGTTATGAAGTGAGGCAGACCATTGGTGGGAAGCGGTAAAACGTATCAATCATTCAGCACTTGAGATGTCTTAGATAGAATTTTAAGATCTGTTTAATGAGAAGTACTTTTCAGAAAGTATCTGCCACATGAAGAAGGTGGAGTTTATCAAGATGGAGAAGGAGAACATGACTGTCTCACAATATAAGGCCAAGTTTGTAGAGTTATCCCAATTTGCGACCCATCTGATGGACAACGAATGACGAATAAGTTGTATGTTCTTGCGATATTTGAGACCCAAAATTCGCCAACACCTCACCTCTCATTAATTTTGTTTATATTCAGATGTTGTGGATAGGGCTCAAAAGGGTGGAGCATGAAAATGAAATATTGCAGCTAGGAGTCAATGACCAGCAGAGAGAGAGAAATAGCGACAACAATCACCGAAACGAGAAGTATAGAGGAGACAGTCAACACTTCAGTGGTAATCCTGGCTCAAATAATAGAAGAGGGGAATCAAGTGGAAATAACTTCAAGAGAAAGAGATCCCACAATGATTACGGAAGGGCACTGGTGTCAGTGCACCGGCATCAGCACCAGCACTGACACCAGTTTTAAGACGAGGGGATCGACCACCAGTGAGATGCTATAAGTGTGGTTAGGAGGGTCACATCAGCCCAAACTGTACTCAACAGTCTAAGTTGTGCTACAGTTATGGGAAGGAAGGTCATATTGCTCGATTTTGTCCTGTTACAAAATTAAGTCCAACTGTAATAATGGCTCTAAGAGCTAGCACGAATAAGGAAAAATATGTAATTCATGAGAGACCTTTTGTTGTGACATCCTAAATGGCACGAAACCCGAATGATGTGATAACTAGTAAGCTATTCATAAATTCTCGTGAAGTCTATGCTCTGTTAGATACTAGTTTTACCAACTATTTTATTTCACCTACATGTACTCAATGATTAAACTTAACTCCTGAAAACTTAGACTTTGACTTATCAGTTGCAACCTCATTGGGAGAAATAACCATTACATCTAGTGTATATAAATCTTGCTTAGTTCAAATCAACGACCTCACATTATCTGTTGATCTTATTTC
This sequence comes from Hedera helix, assembly GCA_947179155.2. Taxonomy (NCBI): domain Eukaryota; kingdom Viridiplantae; phylum Streptophyta; class Magnoliopsida; order Apiales; family Araliaceae; genus Hedera; species Hedera helix. Next base: position 2,798,106 of record OX359286.1, read on the forward strand.
TTTGAAAATGCATGAATTTGATATGATTTTAGAAATTGATTGGTTGACTAACCATCATGCTAAAATTGATTATTTTCAAAAGATCATTAGTTTTCATATTCTTAATCAACCTGTCGTGCAAATTCAAACAACAAAACCATTTAAATCTATAATTATTATTTTTAGCCATAAAGTCATTTGTTTATTGAAAAACAGATGTCAAGTCTTTTTAGCTCATGTCACTAATTTGAACAAAAACACGTCAAACCTGAATGATATTCCTATTGTTAATGAGTTTTCTGACATTTTTTCTAGGAACTTCCTGGCTTACCCTTAAACCGTGAAATTGAATTTTGTATTAATCTTGAACCTGGTACTAAGCCTATTTCTAAAGCCTTATACCGAATGACTTCCATTGAACTTCAAGTGTTAAAAGTTCAACTACAAGAATTGTTAGATACTGGTTTCATTCGTCCGAGTGCATCGCCTTGGGGTGCCCCTGTTCTTCTTGTCAAGAAGAACGATGGGAGTATGAGATTGTGCATTGACTATCGAGAGTTGAATCATGCCATCATAAAAAACAGGTACCCGTTATCTCGAATTGATGATATGTTTTATCAATTGCAGGGTGTTCAACATTTTTCAAAGATTGATATTCGCACTGGATATCATTAGTTAAAAGTTAAAGCTGATGACATTCCAAAAGCTGCTTTCAGAACTTGCTACGGACATTATGAGTTCTTAGTCATGTCTTTTGGACTAACTAATGTTCATGCAGCTTTCATGAACATGATGAACCAAATATTCAAGGAATATTTGGATCATTTTATGGTTGTCTTTATTGATGACATTCTTATATACTCAAAGAGTCGTGAGGATCATGAACAACACTTGAGATTGATACTCCAAAAGCTACGCGAGAACAGGTTGTATGCCAAGTTAAAAAAGTGTAAGTTTTGGCTTGAGGAAGTCACGTTCCTTGGACATGTGATTTTCAGTCAGGGAATATTAGTAGACCCTACAAAGATTAAAGAAATATTAAATTGGGAGTAACCTTGGTCAGTAACTAAAGTCTGAATTTTTTTGGGCTTAGTTGGTTATTATCGGAGATTCGTAGAAAGATTTTCTCGAATCGCCACTCCATTAATTCAGCTGAATCGAAAAAGCACAAAATTCGTATGAAACGAGGAATGCGAGAAAAGTTTTCTAGAACTTAAGAAGAAACTTATTTCAGCTCTTATTTTGACCATATCATTAGGATCGGGAGAATTTGTCATCTACAACGATACTTCAAGAAGAGGTATAGGCTGCGTTCTTATGCAACATGAGAAAGTTATGGCTTATGCGTCTTGACAACTCAAGGATTATGAGAAGAACTACCCTATTCATGATCTAGAGTTGGTAGCGGTCGTTTTCGCGTTAAAGATCTGGAGACACTATTTGTACGGGGAGAAGTGGAAATCTTCGCGAATCATAAAATTCTCAAATATTTCTTTACCCAAAAGGAACTCAACATGCGACAACGACGTTGGCTTAAGCTATTAAAGGATTATGACCACACCATCCAGTATCACCTAGGAAAGGTAAACATTGTAGCTGACGCATTAAGTAGAAGATCTTATAAGAGTACAAGTGTAATGCTGGCAACGCAAAGAAACATTCTGTAAGACTTACAAAAGATGAAGATAGAGGTAAAGATACCAGAAATTAAAGCTGCTCAAGCTACTGATCCAGAAATAATGAACATGATGAAGAAAGTACAAGAAGGTGTTATTCCTGAAGTAAGAATCGACGAAAAAGTAATACTTCGAGTCAACTCTCGACTCTGTGTTCCTAATAATTCTTAATTTAAGCATAAAATCATGATAGAGGCACACAACATGCTGTTTGCAATAGACCCACGAGGTACCAAAATGTATCATGACCTTCGACATACATTTTGGTGAAACAATATGAAGAGGGAGATTGTAGAGTTTATTTCAAGGTGTCTAACTTGTCAACATGTCAAGGTAGCGCATCAAGTGCTTAAGGGTCCATTGTGACCACGTGAGATTCTCAAATGAAAGCGGGAACACATCAATATAGATTTCGTGATGAGTCGTCCCAAAGTTTTCTCAAGGCTTAGATGCAATTTGGGTCATCATAGATAAATTGACCAAATTCGTACATTTCTTGCCTATACGAGAAAACTTTTCGCTTGAGCGTCTTGTCGGTATGTACATAAATGAGATTGTTAGATTGCATGACATGCCAGTATCCATAGTTTCTAATTGAGATCTTAAATTTACTTCACGCTTTTGGATCAGTCTACAAAAAGTTATGGGCACCGAATTATGTTTTAGTTCTGCATACCATCCTTAAACGGACGGACAATCAGAAAGGACAATCCAGACTCTCAAAGATATTTTGAGACTTTGCGTACTAGACTTTAAGGAAAGTTGAGACAAGTATTTGCCATTAGTTAAATTCTCCTACAACAACAGTTATCAAGTAAGTATAGGCATGGCTCCATTCAAGGCTTGTATGGGCGAAAGTGTCGCTCTCTAGTATGCCAAAATGAGGTAGGAGAAGCAAAATTGTTGGGACCTAAGTTGGTACGCATGACAATAGAAGATCCAAATGATCCGATAACGAATACAAACAGCACAAGAACGACAAAAGAGTTATGTTGATCTTCATTGAAGTGATGAGAGATTCAACGTCGGAGACCATGTATTTTTACGTGTTTTCCCATGGAAAGGAGTTACGAGATTTGGAAAAAGAGGAAAGCTTAACCCTCGATTTATTGGCATGTTTGAAATCCTCAATCGAGTAGGAACTGTGGTTTATATACTAGCTCTACCGCCAAACATGGCTCGTATCTATAAAAATTTTCACATATCTATGTTACGTAAATATGTGAAGGACCCAAACCACATTATTGACTTAGAACCAAATGTTATAGCAGATGATTTAACGTACAAAGAGGTACCTATCAAGATCTTAGATAAGAAGGAGCAGATCTTACGCTCAAAGGTTATACCTTAAGTCAAAATTTTATAGAGGAACAAGATACTGAGAAAATATCCTGGGAGCTAGAATCTGAAATGAAATCTAAGTATCCTTACTTCTTTAAAATGTCAGATATATCAACTTCAGGGACGAAATTTCATAAGGAGGGGAGGTTGTAAGGCCCTGACTTTTATGAAATACAAATTTAAATTTTCTTCATATATATTTTCTAAAACAATAAGTGGTTAAATTGACAAAAGTTACAGTTAAGGATGTTACGTGCAAATTATATTATTTTCAGGAATATTTATTTTGTCGGAGAATATTCGATCCGTATGACGGCACCGAAATAATCAATTATTGGTGGACCCCACAGTGAAATATTGGTTGATATAGAAAACGACAATAGTATCCTTTTAAAATAAAAATAGTCAACAGTACTATCACTTTTAACCGTTAAAATACCCGGTGATAAAAGAATAGTAGTATACGGTATTTTATGTTATTTTTACTGTAGCACACGGTATTATACAGTAATACACGGTATTGCACAATGTCTCATATTATTGATATGATAAAATGGTTATCGCACAATATTCATCAATAGTTGTAGTACACAGTATTTTGCATTATTGAATAATTGTTATTACACAATATTTCACATTATTGGATCAATAATTGTCACAGTAGTTGTTGCATAGTATTTTATACTATTAAATTAATAATTGTTATTGTACAATAGTTTATCTTATTAAACCAATAATTGTTACAGTAACTCATGAACTGTATTAAATTAATAATTGTCACAGTAACGTGTTCTTACATTATTTGTGAATTATTATTGTAGCATTACTTTAATTGTTACATTTAAATGTTAGTTGATATTTTGGATATAATATAGTAATAATTGGTGAATGATTTTTGAAAGATTTTACGTTTGGTTTATATTTAATTTCTTTCGCGGGACCCATAACTTTATTTAATATATTATGTGGGACCCATTTATGTATAAATTGTCAAAATTAATTTCTTGAAGTTCTTCTAGTGGGACTCACAAATTTGCTAACTTCTTCTATAGGACCCACAAGCTAGCAAAATTTTCAATACTGACTTGATAGTCTGTGAAGTTTTTTAGACATGGTGTGCTACCCACCCTCCTATAAATAGATTGATCAATGAGCAATGAAAGCACACACCTTTTTTTTCTCCTTCTGAAATATTGTGAATATACTTTAAGTGTAGTAAGGTTACTTTGAAATTTTGATAAAGTCAAAAGGAGTGCAAGAATTTTTTAAGTGAGTCTTTTATTTAAAGAGTAATATTTTCACAAATGTTCACTTAACACGGTATTCACAAATCTTCTTTTATAAGAATCTTCTTTTAGAAGATTTATTTTGAAAAGATTCATTTGAAAGATTTTAATTTGAAATATTGTTTCTTTCAAAAAACTATTTTGAAATTATTCTGTACACTGCACAAATTTATATTATATAATTACTTTTGATGATTTCATAATATAGGAGTTATTATACACCATGAAATTTATATGTAGTAGTTACTAATTATATTATAAATATATAGGTTGACCCACTACCTTTAAAGCAGTCTTTTTTCACGTGTTAAGGTAAAAAATATCATTTTCGTTCACATTCTTAAACTTACTATGGTAAGTATTGTTCGGTAAAATTGATGAAATGGTTATAATTTCCTTAATAGTTTGCACTTTATTTAATATCATTTCACATGAACCTTCTTATTTTACCTGATACTTTATATTGAACTTTAATCGTTATTTTTGAATTATGGATCTTTAATATCATTCTTGAATTTAACTCCACATCATGTTGACAATTTGGACATTATTTGAATCTGTACAAAGTAAACTTTGTAAACCTCTAATGTCTATTACTTATCCTATTTTTTTTTTTCTGCTGATCATTTATATCACTGTTATCCATATTAATTATTAATAATCAAGTTGTTGTGAATATCCGTGGCCTGGTGCATAGATGATAGGATAAAAGCGATATAATGGTGATGTATCTTTTAGGGCACGTGGTGAATATTCTCTTTCGCTTGAGACAAAGAAGAACTGTTGTTTGACATTATCATGTACAGTGATGTTTCAGATGATAAAATTTGATGATAATTTTTTTTTTAAAAGAGAGGCTAGTAGACATCATGATCTACATAATTCTCCTAATAGTTGTTATTCTGCTGTAGTTAATCTAAACTTTGTTCAAGAACTTAACTACAGTTGTTGATTTAAAACTCGTTGTTTTATCAAGAATGTAACTGTCGAAGGTTAATGATAATTTATTCGTCATTATCTTAGTCATGATATTCTTTATTGGGCTATTTAAGCTCACTTTTTTTTTGTTCAATTGTTCAGGAAATAAGAGTGTAGCTGAGACTAGCAGGGAGAAAAAGAAAATGGAGTGATGGTCCGAGATAGTTGTTATAGTAGTCTTCATCATATTATAAAATAGTGTGACAATAATAGTGAAAACTTAGTTGTGTATCAATGATCACTGTATTGTTGTACGTTGTACTATTTTATAATCATTGTTGTGTATTTTGATGACTCATGTTTGGGTAGTGTGGACCCGAATTTGGGGGCGTCATAAAAATGAGAAAAATATAATTACAATTATAATTTACAAATATAAAATTATAAATAAAAATTACAAATAAAATAAAAAAATAATAACTAATTATTATGATTTTATTTAATTGTTTATATATTTAAAGATAATTTATATATCGAATTATAATAAAATATTCGAGTAATTTGAATTCTAAATGAGTCGAGTTTAATAATGCTCAAATTTTACTCATATTTTTATTTAAATTATCTTTTTATACTCAAATTTAAATTATATTATTAATAAATTTAAGTCTCATTCATATTTTTTTAAATCAATCCGTTTTATTCAATTTACGGTCTTAGGCCCAAGTTACACTCTTAGGCCCAAGTTATTAGAGCCTAGAGGGGGTAACAGCTTTCCTTTATTCAATTATTAAAAATCGCGCCTCTCACGCAAAACATTTGAAAATTCAAATCACCCAAATTTTTTGAATTCAGACCGCACCAAAAGTCCGTCCCCCCTTTCTCTTACATAGATAGAGACTGTATGTACAAAATCCAACCAAACCCTAGAAAAATGCTACTTTTCCCCTAAAAATTCAAGCTTCAATCTCTCTACGGGCTTGAATCACTCCAAAAATGTCTTCCCGATACAGCTCCTTCATCGACTCTAGATCTTCCGCACAATCAGATCCATCTTCATCGACTGAGCTCAAACCCAAAAACCACTCATCCTCCTCATTCAAACGCCTCATCGGCAGCTCAAAATCCCACCCAAAACCGCCAGATGCTGCCGCAATTCCTCAATCATCGTCTCGAGCCCTGGCGAAAACCAAGAACGAGCAGAGCTTAAGTACCATGGTGAAGAAATTCATGGAGAAGAAGCCGAAGGCGGCCAATCGTGGGGGTTTGATTGTGGCTGCGGATTTTTTGGCTGAGGATTTGAAGAAGAATGGTAAGAAAGGGTCGAGTTTTGGTGGGCTGCATAAGAAATTGTTTAATTCTGGAAAAGGGGAGAGATCGAGTGCAGGGAAGGCTTTGACCGAAGTGAAGTCGAATACGAGAACTTTGGCGATGGTGCTGAGGAGTGAGAGGGAGCTTTTGAGTCAGAATAAGGATCTGGAAATGGAGATTACTGATATCAAGTTGACTATTGAGGAGAAAAACAGAGAGGTGTTTTTTTTAAATTTAATACACATGTTCATAGTTTGGTTAAATTGTTGATGGGTTTTAATGGATTTTATGAGTTATTAAAATTCAGCAATGTATATTTGTAGATCAGATTTATGGACTCTAGCATTTCACAAATCTGAAAGTTAGGTACCAGTTTGGAGTTAGCGTGAAATGAACTCAATTGTGCCAACTATTTGGTGGTTTAAGTATTAGGCTTCTTGTCACTTCCTAGCGTGTTTAACTAATACTTTGACTATTATTAAACATAGTCCAGTGATACTTGTTTGTGCTAATAGTGTGATACTGTGATGAGAGTAAAGACTGATTTTTTTTGGGATTTAACATGAAAGCAAATCTCAAATTCCCAAATGTGATGCAATACTGAATTAATAGCAATGACTTATTTTTATAGGGATGATTTTATTTAAGCACTGTTGAGTTGAGGAGCAATCCCCCCTACCTGTATTAATAGTGCCATTAATATCTGGGATGCAGGTTGAGAAACTGAAGGATTTGTGTTTGAAGCAAAGGGAAGAGATAAAGGCGTTGAAGAGTGCCATACTCTTCCCAGATGTTATGAATTCACAACTTCAGGAGCTTTTGGAAAAGCAGGGTTTTGAACTGAAACAGGCAAAGCAGCTCATCCCAAATCTACAGAAGCAAGTCACCTCTCTTACAGGCCAACTTCAGTTTCTTGCTGAGGATCTCAAAGAGGTAATTCTTGTAGTTATTTCCTTTTAGACCTGAAACAATTTATAGCTTTTTTTGGTGTTTAATGATGGCGCTTGCCAATGCCATTAAATGGCTCCTTGAAGGAAGTAATTAATGTCCTGTTTGGTAGATGTTTATAACACGAGCACTTAAACTCAGGAACTTGTAGAATGGCCATTCTTGCCAACAAAAATTGAAGGACTGGTTAGATGAATCATAGAAAACATTTACTCAAAAAAATTGATATTTTGTAATGCTTGAAGCAAGGTTCTAAAAGGCGCTAGGCGAGAGGCGGGCGGCCGGGGGGGGGGGGGGGGGGCGCTAGGGCCTGGGCGGGATTTTTTATTTTAAGCCAATTTTAATATTTTATCTTACATTTATCCAAACAAAACAATAATATAAAGGAAAACAATCTATAATAAAGATAATAAAGGTATTTGTTTAAAGTTCAAACACATATCCATATTGCTAATGTCAAAGTTCAAACAGAAACATGCAATTGTTTAAATTTCAAACACAAAGAAATTATAAAAAAAACAAACTAATAGTCCTCATCTCCATATCACTCTATATCTCTCTCTAACTCTTCTTCTCTATATCCCTCCAAGATAATGTCTCCATCAGGCTCACATTCATACTCTTCAACTCTCTCTTCTTCCGTGTCATCATCAAACAAAAAAATTTAATTATGGAATTTTCTTACTTTAACATTTCTACTATTTCTCTTAAGCTCTAGTACGCTATCCGCTTCGGATGCTTCACCAACCGCTTCTCAAGTAAGGCCCGAACAACCCCCAACTTCTTTATCTATTCCTGCGGCGTCATTTTGTAGCTTAATTATTATAATTATAAAAAAAAATTACAGCCCTAAATTTTCAACTTAGGCCCCGCTTAATTTCTCCGTTTTGCCCGCTCAGTCCTGTATAATTTTCTGGAGGGATTTTTTTTTCCTCCTTGGGCATAGGTGAGATGCTAGGCGCTAGGCGGCCTAGGCGTGGCGCCAGGGGAGGGCCTAGCGCCTAGGCGGGGATTAATCGGACCTAGGCGGAGATTTTTAGAACACTGGCTTGAAGGCCATAAACTGAATATAACTGCATTTGTATAGTAAAAATCTTGCTTCAATTTATGTTACTTTAATTTACGAATCCAGAACTTGTACGTAATTTGATTTTTTAAGCTTTGACTGGAACTGCCATGAAATTCATTGTTAAACCGAGTCCTTGAAATCACTTGTTTTTGTGAAAATGCGTTTTAGCTTGTTTGTGGGAAAATGCAAGGCTACTAAAACATCTCAAAACAGAACTAATTAAATTCAAAGTGCAGATTTCTTTTGTGTAGACAAACTATGCTCACTGAGGATTCATTCACATGTTTCCTTCTACCAATCATGATTATACACTCCTACATCTATGAACTAAGTTTTAGATATGTTCGGCATATTGGGCAAACCTTTACTCTATAAGAAAATAGTTCTATGTACAGTCCGAACTTGTTTTTTTGACAGAAACAACACTTTGTCTAAAGTGAATCAATCTAATTGTCAATTTTTAGAAATCGGAGACCAAGAAAGATAAAAATCTGATTGGAAAACCAAGTTCACAGTTGATTGACGGGACATAAATTTACAGTTGATTGAAGGGACATAAATTTAAAGTTGATTGAAGGGACATCACATTTTTTCTTTCTTTTTTAAACAAATGTTGCATTTTTCGTCAATGGACATAGGAAAGGGGCATTACTATTTATATAGACATTTCAGAGCATTTCTTGCATTTGAAACAAAGCTAATGCAGTTCTTAAGTAATATATATGTAGAGAAAAGGCATTTGTTTATGGAAAAGTATATTTTGTGAATAGGTGAAGGCAGATAAGTATTCTGTCAGGGGATGCTACGATGGTCATATCAGTTCTCCAAGAACACCAATGCATGATCAAGAAGAAGCAGCTAATTCTCTGGTAAACCATATGTTAAAATAAAATTGCAACTGCTTATAACATGTTAGAGTTTTCCTTTTATTTAACAAATCATTCCGCGAGGTACATAATTTCTGTGTTGTAACAATATATCTGCTCCTTTCTTGAACTAGTAACATGAATGAGCATGTGGAACACTTCAATGCATGTTATTTACTTGGCACCATAAGCAGAAATAAGAAAATAATCACGTTTCAATGTTATGCTTGTTAGGAATTCACAAGTGAATTGAAATCCCGCTTAAGATAAATAATAAAATAGTGAAGCACTAATATACTTGAATGGACCCAAGGCCTAATGACTTAAGTTTTTGGGTCAAGTTGGGTTTCAACTTCCAAGCACGCGATATACAGGCTTTCTGGTTTTCTCACAACAACACTAAAAGATTACTTAATAATTGCTTCTTTCCTCTCGTAAAAACTCTAAACTATAGTGTAGTGAGAAATGACACACACTTGTCCAAATCTTTCCACTCTCATTATTTCTCCATCTTCTCATATATCCAAAAACTAAATTCGTAACTTAGTAGCGTAGTTTGATTTGTTTAGGACAAACCCAAAAATAATAATCACACTAAAAGATTCCTTGTGCTTGTGTGAGAATGTCATACGTCAATTAAAGCCAAATAGAAGCATGACCACCTGATTAAGAAATTGATCAAGGAATTTTGAATGGATTTAAGGTCTAAGCACATGGGTGTGCTTAGAATCGCTAGACAATCTTGATGGATGGGTTGTTGTTGCAAACTTCGCAATTGCGCATTACGGGGAACCCTTGTGTCATTGTCTCATGTCCCATGTGTTGGCGCAGGGTTGCATTCCATTCCTGCTCTCATCCCTTGTTGCTGCTCCAACCTGGGTACCCTCATTCCAAACCTGCAGTACATGTAGACAGGTCTAGGGTCTTTGGGGGTACATATCAATGTTTTTGCACTGTTTGGTTGTTTCTTTGTAGCTTTGTTACTCTGTTCTTCATCGGTAATATTTGGCATTTCTAACCTTTGGGCATAATGTTTTTGTCTATGAATATTCTGTTTATTCTCCTTCTTTCCTAGTCTATTACATATATTTCAGACCTTAAAATTGTTTTTGTAATTTGTATGTTATTGGGTTTAAGTTCCAATTTAAGGTTAAACCCCCAGTCACTTGATTATTGTTGAGTTTGGAAAATTGCTTCAGTTGGTGAAGCTCTATTGCATTGCATTTGCTAGTATCATAGGTAGAGTGAGCAATCGTGGTCTTAATTCCTCTTCGCAGCTCATGCCCTCTAATAAGTTGAACAAAATAAATTACTTGGCTTGGCCTCAGGTTAGCTTAGTATCAATTAACGCTAACAAGATGCAGGAGTTTATCAATTGGTGTCAGATTGCATCGAATTATGAGCACATATGAGTATGACAATGACACTTCCAACACATTTTGGCTTCTTGCTAAATGTGAGGTTCTCACTTTTTTAATGCCATTGACTATGCATTTGAAATTGCAAGCTTAAGTTCAGATGATAGAGATGTACATGTCCTATAAATAATGTATAATTATTTTAGTGTATATAGTAAGATAATTACAGACTACACTTTACACACTAAGATAATTACACATGCGCACAACTGTGTAAAGTGTATCATAAAGAGAGAAAATTTACGTGGAAAACCCAACTGTGTAAAACCATGAGGAGAGAGATTAGAAATCCACTATTAAAAATAGGACAATACATCTTGGTGTCTCTTCTTAGCTGAGAAACTACTCTCAAACCGTGCATTATAACACACAATGTTGGTACTTAACCTCTCTTGCATAAATCAGACGAAGTCTTGTTCTAATTTTTTGTTCTCTTTTCCACAATTAATCTTTAAAAGAGCATTTTGTTGTAAGATTACCTTTTCAAAAGTTATTCTTTTGGTTTCAATATCTATCTGAAATTTATTCAGGAGTTCAGCTCCCCTGGCCATTCAACTCCGGGCAGTCCAGATGACATGTTCCTTAAAGATTTGAATCCCTGTTTAACACCTTATTACGCCACAAAGTCCAAGGTAGTATACATTGCTACAGTATTTGGCAATGCCTTTGAACTTATATATATATATATATACATATGTATATATTCAGATTTAACTGAACATAATTAATATATATTGCAGGAATTTGAGGCGATGGGCTATGATTCTCCGCATGATGATAGATTGTCTGAAATTAGCATGCAAACTTGTGATGACCTTGACTTTGACACTCATGGTAAGAAGCTATCAAAAAGTTCGGATTACTGCCAATGTTCAAACTCTAGGAACAAATCATCCCAAGGAACTCGCAGATCAGATGAAAGCAAATTCTCATATGGAAAGCAGATGCAGCATAAACTTTTCTGAATTATATGGCAGCCGGAAATTTCCATTTACTTGAGCATTTCATTTTCATATCTCCTTAGTCCCTCATATTTTTGAATGTGGAACTTTATTATGGCCAGTATTCCATTGTTGAATATGATAAAAATCATATACTGGCCAATGTTTTCATTTATTCTGTTGTAATAGTTTAATCTTGGTGTAATCTTGGGTGCAAGGGTAAAAATGGTAATTGATGGCTGGTGTCCATTCTAAGCACATAAAATAAAAAGGTTATTGGGAGAAAATTTTATAAATTGCTTGTGCACAGAATGTGTCATGGGAAGCCATGAGGACATACTTGCATTGAAATTTTTGAATGGCTATGTTGAATGCCTATGGTAAAGTATTTGATTTGCTGAATAGAAATTTGATTTAATGTAATAATCTATTCAATGTGATAGAGTTGTAATGTAATGGTAATAGATTATTATGGTATAGTTGTATGGTTGGTTTTGGTATTAGTGGTTAAAGTTATTTGGGGCTCAGTTAAGGTGTATGTGTATATCAACATTGTACTTGGGGATAGATTTGGGCGTTGGCTCAGTATAATGTATTTTGATGGCTTAATATTTTAGAAGGGTTAAAGTCTGTATTTGTGTATGATTGAGATAGGGAGTTAAATTAACTTGATCAACGTGAGTTGATCAAAATGCAAAAAAATTAAAATGGCCGAAGGTGTTTTTGAAGCTTTGCGGCTTTAACAACGAGAGTAGAGTGCACAGTTGGCCGAACTTAAAATGGAAGATGGAGTCTACAACTCGGGGTATTAGGGAATCAACACCATAAAGCCGAAGTTGGATAAGGTGATCAGTAACTCTCGGGAAGCTGTCGTTAACACTCCAAAATTAATCTTCACTTTCAATCATAAACTTAGTATAATAACAAGTAAGAGTCGAATTCACAAAAAATGATTAATTTATTTTTATGCAATTTAAACTAAAATTGGGATTTTGAATTAATTAAATAAACAAAATTAAATTAATAAAATTAATTAATAAATTAAAGATTTCAGTTCTTCGATTCAATCTCACCCTTACAATTAATAATTCAATCATTCAAAATATATTTTTATCCTTACATAAAACTAATAGCCCTAGGCAACAACAAACTCTGTTACCCAAAATTTTTCTTAATTTTAATCTAACAAAACAAACTCTTCATTAGATTCTAACCATTATACAACCTAGAACAAGCTCTTTAAATTTAATATAATAAAATCATTAATCACAAGAAAATTATATTATTCTAAACAACAACCTCATAAGCTTGAACTGTTTAACTTATATCATGATAACCATAACAATAAACAAAAGCTTGACCACACTCATTTATCACTATTCACTACCAACGATTAGGAACAATATCAATTACATGTAATATAATTCTTAAATCTAGCAATTGATAATAATTTGATCAACTTAACATGCCAAAATTAAATCAATCAAATCCAATATCAAATAAACAATTAAAACAGATTATCATAAATAATTTCATATATGGAGGAATAAATAATATTACTGAATTGATTTAACCATTAATTATAATCGGGTTTGAAATTCCCTAGAACTGAATAATAAAATTAGTCAAACATAATAATAATAATATATAAGAAAAACCTAAGAGAGAGAGAAAGAGCTCCTAATTATATCTAATGATCTGCTAATTATCTGCTCTAATATAATGTAATGTATTTATAGAAGTACACTAATAATCTTAAGCTAATGTGGAATTAAAATCCAATTTGGAATCAAATTAATGCAAAATTCGCGAAATAATCCCGTTTTCAGAATTAACGCGCAAGCCAAACACAGCCTTCGCACAGTTGACCGGTTAGTGCACGCCAGCTGTGCGCATTGTGCAGCGTTTTTTTCTCTTGGCCACGTTCGCGCATGGTGCGGCCGTCATTCTTTCCTTCTACTCCGCAATACGGCGTCGTTTTTGTTGCTTCCCATTTCTTCTATACGCGCGCATTGCGCGATCGACCTCTTTTCATTTAATTATGAAATTGTCATTTAACTTTTGCAGAAATTATAACAATGCCATCCAAGATTACTTTCCTACAAAATAAAATATAAAATAATCAAAAAATAAATAAAAATAATATAAAAATACCAAAAATAATAAAAACACATAAAATTACATAAATTATATAAAATGACCTAAAATACTAAAAATACTTAAAAACTCACAATTAATTAAGCCTAAAAATACCTAATAAATAGGAATAAAATCTACTTATCAAATACCCACACACTTAAATCTTTACTTGTCCTGAAGGAAAACAAGAATAATAACTATAAAAATAAAACTAATCACCAAACAACTTACTTGACTCGAAAAACAAATCAATATGAATACAACATTAGCCTCAAAGATTTTTAAAATAATAACTCAAAGAATATTTCAAAATCATGCAAATCCAAAATTCAACATATTTATTAATCTTACTTACTTAAGACCCTTCGTGTGTGTGTGTGGATCCAAATGTTTCAAACTAGCAAAAAAAAAAAAACTTATATCCGCTCACATAATTAAATGTCTCATAAAAGATATAAAAAATGGTTAGTTTAACAACAAAACTCTATAGTCTTACTTTTCACATCACTTAAAGCTAATATAAACAAATATAACTAGAAGATCAAAAGGTTTTTAATCTTGATAAACTCACTAGGATTATTAATATCAAATTTTTTTTCAAGTATTGTTTTTTTTATTTTTTTCTCTTTCTTTTAAATGGGTGTATTTTATGCTCCATCCCATTCATTATTCTTCATTTTTTTCTTTATTTCTTTCTTTTTGATCTCTTCATCGGTGAGTGCGTTTTACGCTCCATCTAAATCTATCACAAGAATTTTTCTTTTCAATTTAACATTCCTAGAAAAATGACCTAAATCATCTCTCCCAAAAATTATATATTTTGCCTCATATTTCACTTTAACTAATGATCAAATAAGTTATAGAGCTCAAAAATATCTTCCATAAGCATTTAACCATATAAATTCACTAAATTAAAACTAGCTCAAACAAATGGATATAAGTGCATAAAAATTAAAGGGATCTCAAACAAAGTAATAACCAATAAAAAGTCAAAAATTTATCCCTTTTCCAAAAGTTATTAAATAAAATTAAATTTTTTATCATTGGCTAAAAATTAAAATCCAATTAACTCATTGCTCAAGTGACACATTCTAAATAAAAAATTAACTAACTACCCATTTTTCGTAGAAAATACGGTTACACTTAGCATGTGCAACAAGCCTTTAAACCCCAAGGTTATCCCAAG
Source organism: Hedera helix (assembly GCA_947179155.2). NCBI lineage: Eukaryota > Viridiplantae > Streptophyta > Magnoliopsida > Apiales > Araliaceae > Hedera > Hedera helix. The sequence goes on from OX359286.1 coordinate 2,813,184, forward strand.
TGGACGAGTTTTGTCTCGTGAGGGTTTGCAGTGAATTTACCCACAAAATTCATTTTTTTTTTAAATTCCCTAAAAATAAAACAAATATCCTAAATCCCTTCCCTCATACTTAAAATTTACATTGTCCCCAATGTAAACTATAATGCAAAAAAACAACACAAATAACTATAAAAAGAAAAAGGAAAAGAAATGCAAATCTGATTTCTTGGGTTGCCTCCCAAGCAGCGCCTTTATTTATTGTCATTGACTCGATAACAGACCAAAGTACTACGTCACTCCAACTTCATGAATTTTGAGTACCCCATCCATTACGTTATTCTTCATTGGTAGATTCAGTCTCCCTTGTACGTGACATAAACATTTTACTCCATCTTCAACGAAAAAGTATTTAATATGATTGGGAAGAGTCTTTATATTCAGAATGAGATCCTGCAAAATAAAAGATAAAATTTTGTTGTGAGTAACTGGTAATAGAATGGAAATAATTGCATGACTATATAAAATCATTGGCAAAGAATTGAATACAGCTTCAACCTCCTTCAAATCTCGTTTTAGCTCAATTTCTTCTTCTTCCACTAACTTCAAACTGTTTGTACTTGCATCATCTAAATTCTCTTTATCTATTTCTCTAAAAATTCTCTGCACCGTAGGCATGGCATCACTACAAAGAACATCATTTTCTACATCAATATTGTCCGTTTCTGCACTGATGTTGTCTGCTACCTCTTGCATCAACGATGGAAGGAATGACCCTTGAGAATCTAATTGACCAATTGTAGTAGCAAGCTGACTCATTTGATTCTCCAAATTATATATGAAAGTTTTTGTCTCTTGTTGGAATTGTTGTGCTTGAGTCATGAAAGCTTTAAACATAGATTCTAAAAACATATCAGAACTAGACGATTGATCATGTTGTTGTTGGGGATATGGTTACATGTGCTGTGGATTGTTTGGAAAGTTTTGGTTTGCGTGCCAATTCAATGGTGAATTCTCATAGCTGAAATTATGATGTTCCTTCCATCCTAAATTATACGTGTTTGAATGGGGATCACATCTCCTTTCTAATTGCCTAAGGAAACCAGCAGTTGCATTGACTTGTTCATAGGACTCATCTCGAAGCATTGGGCACATATCAGTTGGGTGTCCTATTGTCGCACAAATCCTACAAGTACCTACAACCATTTGATAAACAAAAGAAGTTAGACTATTAGTTTGTTGCTCATGAGAAGAAATATTTACCTCATTAACATAATTAGGCATGACTTCCATCCTTAACCTGCAAAACTCAATTAAACTATGAAAAACTATAAAAATAAAATCTAAGAAAAATTACTAAATTAAAATAAAGTTTACAAAAAAACAAAAAAAAATTAAAATCATTCCCTGGCAACGACGCCAAAATTTGAAAGCTGTCATTAACACTCCAAAATTAATCCTCACTTTCAATCACAAACTTAGTATAATAGCAAGTAAGGGTCGAACCTCACAGAGAATGATTAATTTATTTTTATGCAATGTAAACTAAAACTGGGGTTTTGAATTAACTAAATAAACAAAAGTAAATTAATAAAATTAATTAATAAATTAAAGACTTCAGTTCTTCGGTTCAATCTCACCCTTACAATTAATAATTCAATCATTCAAAATATATTTTTATCCTTCCATAAAACTAATAACCCTAGGCAATAACAATCTCTGTTACCCGAAATTTTCCTTAATTTTAATATAACAAAACAAGCTTTTTATTAGATTCTAACCATTATACAACCTAGAACAAGCTCTCTAAATTTAATATAATGGAAGCATTAATTACAAGAAAATTAGATTATTCTAAGCAACAACCTCATAAGCTCAGACTGTTTAACTTATATCATGATAACCATAGCAATAAACAAAAGTTTGACCACAATCACTTATCACTATTCACTACCAACGATTATGAACAATATCAATTACACGCAATATAATTCCTAAATCTAGCAATTGATAATAATTTGATCAACTCAACAGGCCAAAATTAAATCAATCAAATCCAATATCAAATAAACAATTAAAACAGATTACCATAAATAATTTCATATAAGGAAGAATAAATAATATTACTGAATTGATTTAACCATTAATTATAATCAGGTTTGAAATTCCTTAGAACTAAATAATAAAATTAGATAAACATAATAATAATAATATATAAGAAAAACCTGAGAGAGAGAGAGCTCCTAATTATATCTAATAATCTGCTAATTATCTGCTCTAATATAATGTAATGTATTTATAGAAGTACACTAATAATCCTAAGCTAATGTGGAATTAAAATCCAATTTGGAATCAAATTAATGCAAAATTTGCGAAATAATCCTGTTTTCAGAATTAACGCGCAAGCCAAACACAGCCTTCACCACAATTGACCGGTCAACGCACGCCAGCCGCGCATTGCGCGGCGTTTTTTTTCTCCTGGCCACGTCCGCGCATGGCGCGACTGTCATTTTTTCCTTCTACACCGCAATACGGCATCGTTTTTGTTGCTTCCCATTTATTTTATACACTTGCATTACGCGGTCGTCCTCTTTTCATTTAATTACGATTCTGGCACCAAAGTTGATTAATTACGAAATTGTCATTTAACTTTTGCAAAAATTACAACAATGCCATCCAAGATTACTTTCCTACAAAATAAAATATAAAATAATCAAAAATAAATAAAAATAATATAAAAATACTAAAAATAATAAAAACACATAAAATTACATAAATTATATAAAATGACCTAAAATACTAAAAATACTTAAAAACTCACAATTAATTAAGCCTAAAAATACCTAATAAATATGAATAAAATCTACTTATCACCTTAACTACAAAGCCTCCTCTAGGGATCGAGAGCAATATTATGGCGAAATAAGGCGTGGCGAGATAAGCTAGTCTGGTTTTGCGGAACCTCACTATAAATACAAAGCCTCTTCTAGAGATTGGGAGCAATACAACGGTGAAATAAGGAGTGGAGATAAAAGGTAAGTTAGTTCTCTAGAACCTCAATACCGACATAAATCTTACTCTTGGGATATAGAGCCAAATAAGTCAAACCCTAGCCAACGAAGGTGGGACAGATCACTGACTTATGATCGGGATCACGGTGAAATAGGGCAAAAGTAGATAAGGTAGGCCAGATCTTTGGATCATGGTCAGGATCAGCATGAGAAAACCCCACAAACAGGTATCCGTGACGTTATAATGCAGCATATAGCAGAATTAGAGAAAAAGATAGTAGAGTCTCAGGCGAATCAATAACCATTGGACCCGTAGTCTCCCTTTTCTCTTACCATAGATGAGGCCCTTGCTAATCAGATAATAAAGATACCACCACTAGAGACATATGATGGAACATGAGATTTATATGATCATACACACTCTTATGAGCGCATTATGCGATATTATGGTTATTCGAATGCATCTCGATAACAGATGTTCATAACAACATTAAAGAAGGGAGCTCGGCAGTGGATGATGTCTCTACCCCTTAACTGCATCAATTTATGGCAGGAGTTGTGCGATAAATTCCATGATCGGTTCAGGACTAATTGGAGAAAGGGAAAGTTGACCGCTTCTTTGATGCAGATAAAATAGAAGTCGAATGAGACCTTGAGTCAGTTTGTGATGAGGCTTAGGGAGGCCGTTGACACATCACATATTTAAACATAACACAGGCGTTGGGCTTCTTCATTATAGGGTTGGAAATGGGGCGTTCTTGGAAAATGAAAGACATTATGTTCAACCCCTCGAAGGATTTGTCAGATGTATTTGATTGGGCTGAAAATTTCATTGCTATTGAGGAAGCAATGATAAGTCTTCAACCAAATTCAAAATGGATGGAAAAATCTAGGAATAAGGATAATAAGGCAGAGGTATAGGATTGGATTGGACCAAAAGTAAACCCACCAGAAGCAAATAAGCCATCCTTTTGGCCCAAGTTTGAAAACAAAGTCCACACTCCCTTAAAAATAATAGGGAACATATTTTTGAGGAAATTAAGAGCAAGCTCTTCTTTAAAATGGCATATGTGGGGCTTCATCGGTCGAAGGGAAACAAGAATCTATTTTGTAATTATCATTAGACCACTAGACGTTCGCTGAAGCTTGTCGGCAGCTAACATACATGATAAAAAGAATGTTTCGAAAAGGGAATTAATACAATATGCAGCAGGTTAAGAGACTCCACCCTTGGGTCAGGCACAAGAGGTGGATCGAGAGGTTGGTCGGGAAGAGCGGTCGCGGTGGATGATTGACGTTATTTCAGGGGGATAAACCAGAAAGCTGTCTGGGAAAAAGCACAGAAGTGTTGTAGACTCAGTGATTACAGTTTTAGATCAAGCTGTTAAAACTGAAAGGCCTTTTCCCAACACAGTGATCTTTTTTTCTAATGTAGATTACCCATCGGATGCAGTGGATCCTCATGAGGAGAATTATGATCAACAATGGCTCTTCAGTTGATGTATTGTATAGCCATGTTTACCAGTGAAATGATCTGTATGGGCAGAAGATGTAAGTTGTGGAGTCACCATTGTATGGTTTTGACAATGAGTATGTGCATGTAGTCAAAACGGTGGAACTATCCATGGTCTTCAGTATGGCCCCTCAGCATGTGCAGATAAAGGTAAAAAAAAAATTGTTGTGCAAATTGATTATGCATATAATGCTATTTTGGGTCACACCACATTAGCTGCACTATATGTTGTCACCTCGATCCCACATTTTAAGATGAAGTTTCCTGCCCATAATATAGTTGGTGAGGTAAAAGGGGATATAGACATTGCCCGGAGATGAAGACAGTGAAGATATGTGTTGTTGGTTTGGAAAAGTTAGTCAAAACAGGGTTGGTCGAATTGCTTCGGGCTTATGCTGACATGTTTACATAGGCACCTAGAGACATGCCAAGTATTACAAAGGACATAACAGTTCACATGTTATGTGTGGATCTAGAGAGGAAATCGGTTCAGTAGAAAAGGCGGATCTTATCTCCAGGATGATAGAGGGTTATTGATGAGGAAATAACAAAACTTTTGGATGCTGTTGTTATTCTGAAGAATGATTACCTGGAGTGGCTGAATAATGTGATACTAGTCAAAAAGTAGAATGAAAAGTGGAAAGTTTGTGTTGATTATGCATATCTGAATAATACTTGCCCGAAAGACTTTATCTATTTCCTCACATTGATCAATTGATTGATGCGACATCAGAGCATGCCATCCTCAGTTTTCTTGATGCCTTTCTAGGACATTCATAACACATTGAGCTATATACACCTACAAGATGATACCCTTCAGTTTTATGAATGTGGAAGTGACATACCAAATAATGATGAATAAGGTCTTCTACAAACAGATCGACAAAAATATGGAGGTTTATGTAGATGATATGATCGTCAAACACAATCATTTACAAGATTTAGAAGAATATTTTCAGATGATTAAATACTACAACATGAGGCTCAATACCACAAAATGTACATTTGGTTTGGGATCAGGGAAGTTTTTGGGCTACCTTGTTAGCAAGAGAGGGATTGAGGAATCCTGAGAAGATTCGGGCGATCCTAGATATGAAGTCACTTCAATCTTTTAAGGATGTTTAGAGATTAACAGGATGGGTGGTAGCTCTTCAATGCTTCATGTCTAGGTCAGCGGAACGGTGTTTTCCATTTTTTGATACTCTGAAAGGTTTGAAGGTTGAATTTTTTTTTCCAATGGACTTCGGAGTGTGAAGATATTTTTTAAGGGATAAAGATGTATTTGTCTTTAGCTATGTTATTACAAAAATCTCTTCTATTCGAAGCCCTTTAGTTATATTTGGCGGTGAGTTCTTTGGCTATGGGTGCTATATTGGTTAGGGAGGAGGGTGGCAAACAATGTTCGATTTATTATGTTAGTCATGCCTTGAGGGATGTAGAAATAAGGTATCTGAACTTGGAGAAATGTACTTATGCCTTAATTATTACAAGTATGAAGCTTTGACACTATTTCCATGGAAGGGTTCTAGTAATTTACACTGATCAGCCTTGAAACATGTGCTCCATAAGCCTAACGCGTTAGTTAGGATGGTGGCTTGGGTAGTGGAGCTGGGGTAGTTTATTTTTTATTATCGGCAACAGATAACGATAGGGGTAGGCATTGGAAAATTTTATGGACGAGTATATGTTTCCCGAATAGGATCCGCAGGTATATTAGGGTTCTAGAGTAGAGCTGATAGTTGGGGAAAGCAACTATCATCATCATGGACTCTATATGTAGATGATTCGTCAATTGTAGATGTTAGTGGGGTCAGAGTCATTATAGTCAACCTAGAAGGGTTTAAGGTTCAGCAGGCGATAAGATTTTGGTTTAGGACAACTAATAATAAAGCTGAGCATGAATGCATTTCGGCCAGGCTCAGGTTAGCACGAAGCCTAAATGTGCATTATTTACTCGTTTTCAGTGATTCACAGTTAGTAGTAAAGCAGATTTAATGAGTACAAGGCCCGAGGGGCAAAAATAATAAAATATCTGTCTGAAGTAAACATGTTACTGCAACGTTTTGATTCTTATTCCCTCCAAGGAATAGAGCGGAATGGCAATATGGTGGCCGATGCATTATCTAAATTGGATGTTACCTAGGTGGAAAATTTTGGTGGATCTATTTATCTAAAAGTCCTTGATGAGCCTAGTATTCTTAAAAAGGTGGCAATGCTGGTTGAAAGGTCGAGTTGTTGGCTCACACCTTATCTGGAGTATCTTAGTGAATGTAAGCTTATGTCGGATAAGCTATTGGCGAAACGGATCAGGTACCGACTTGCTTATTTTTGCCTAATTTATGCGGATCTTTACCGACGGACCTATTCTTTTCAATTGTTGAAGTGTCTTGTCTCGTCAGATGCATTATATGCTCTTCGGGAGGTACATGAAGGGATTTGCGAAGATCATATGTGAGCAAAGACATTGGCTTATAAGTTGATTAGATAGGGTTATTACTGGCCGACAATGTTTCAAGATGCAAAGGAGCTTGTAAAGAAGTGTTCGAAGTGTTAGTTAAATAACCCGATTCCTCATCAACCTCCTAAAGAATTATCATCGATGTTGTCCCCGATCCCTTTTTCCATGTGGAGAGTTGATTTGTTGGGGCCCATGCCCAAGACCACAGGACAATTAACATATATATGGCGGTGGCCATCGATTATATGACCAAATTGGTGGAGGCAAAACCCTTTCGACATATCACTTAGCAGGATTGTATTCATTTTTTTAAGGAGTCAGTGGTATTTCTTCAGGATCTCGATGGTGATTGTGTCAGAAAACAGGCTGCAGTTTGTGGGGTCTAAGTTTGAGAATTTCTTGGCGAATTTAGGCATTCAACATCGAAAGGCTTTTATTGCTTATCATCAGTCGAATGGTCACGTGGAAGTTATCAATCGAATTATGCTTAATGGGATTAAGAGGAGATTGGATGAAGCTAAAGGATGGTGGGCCGAAGAGCTTTATAGTGTTTTTTGGTCTTATTAGACTAAACCTCGAATTACTACTAATGATTCTCCCTTTTCGTATGGCATATGGAACAGAGGCTCTTATACCAGTGGAGATTGGGTTTCTTTCATTTCGGATGGCTAACTTCAGGGATGTAAATAATGATGAAGGCCTTCGGCTTAATTTAGATTTATTGGATGAAGTTTGGGATGCTTCAATGTTATCGTTAGCCATTTATCAGCAGAAAATTATCCGACACTATAGCAAAAGGGGTGGACAAAGGAGATTCGAAATAGGTGATTTGGTGCTTCAGGAGGCAGAGGCTTTGACACCACAAAATGTTAGGAAACTTATTCCTAACTGGGAGGGTCCTTATGAGGTTATTGAGGTATTGAAGCCAGGGACTTATTGACTTCGGGATATGAAAGGTTTAGAACTAAAGAACATTTGGCATGTTGGGAGACTTAGAAAATATTATGAAGCCTCCTGGGGTGACTGGCGAGAAAATTAATTTAAGAGCTTTTCTATTTTTTTTGAAAGATTTGGCTAAAGATTGACTTTATTATCTACCCTCCGGAAGCATCACTATATAGGAAGAGATGAAGCGATTATTTTTGGAGAAATATTTTTCAGCTTCAAGGGCAACCAACTTAAGAAAAGAAATTTATGGAATAAGGTAGAACCATGGAGAATTCCTATACGGGTATTGCGAACGTTTCAAGAAGTTATATGTAATTTTCCCCTACCATCAAATTAGTGAGCAACTCCTTATCCAATATTTCTATGAAGGACTCGTGTTTACTGATAGAAGCATGATTGATGCTGTAAGCGGATGAGCTTTGATGGATAAAAACTCTTGAAGCTGCGATGAACTTAATTGCAAACATGGTAACTAATTCCTAACAATTTGGCACTAAACTTGAATTCTCATCTAAAAATGTTAATGAGGTAAATATTTCTTCTCTTGAGCAAAAAATTAATAGTCTAAACTCTCAGGTGAGTCAAATGGCTGTAGGTAATACATAACAAGTGAAAACTTGTGGGATTTGTGCGGTAATAGAACATCCAACGGATATGTTCCTCATTCTTCAAGAGGAGTCCTATGAATAAGTGAATGCAAAAGGTGATTTTCTTGGACAATCACAAAGGAAGTATGATCCCTATTCAAACACGTACAACTTAGGATGGAGGGATCAACCTAATTTCAACTATGAAAATTCATAATTGAATCAGCCCGTAAATCAGAACTTCCTAAGTTATCAATAATACAAGTAGCCATATCCCAACAAACAACAACATGACCAATATTCTAACTCTAATATGTCTTTGGAAGATATTATTCAATCTCTTACCATTAACACTATACAATTTCAACAGGAAACGAAGGCAAATTAAATATTCAGAATATAAATACTCAAATAGGACAAATGACAACCACAATCAATCAATTGGAGGCGCAATGTTATGGTAAATTACCCTCTCAAATGGTGGTGAATCCAAAAGAGAATGTAAGTGTGATTGTGTTGAGAAGCGGTAAAGAGGTAGAAAATCTGGAGAAAATGGTGTCTACATTGCAAAAGGAATGAAAGATAGACAATGAAGACAACAATATTCTTGGTGATAATGGTACTCCTAAGTGTAAATTTTCACCTCTTTCTAACTATAAACTTCTGCCCCCTTTTCCTCATGCTTTAACAAAAAATAAAAAATATGAGAGAAATTTAGATTTATATGAAACTTTTTGTGAATGCGAGGCAAATATTCCATTGTTTAATTCCATGAACCAAGTACCTTGTTATGCTAATTTTTTGAAAGAATTGCATATACACAAGAGGAAATAAGAACTCAAAAGATATAAAAAGGTAGAAGTAGGGGAGAATGTTTCTGCAATAATTCAAAGAAAACTCCATACTAAGTGCCAATATTCAGGTATATTTTCTATCCCTTTTAAGATAATCGGCACTAGTTTTGAAAGGGTCATGTTAGATCTAAGAGCATCTATTAATGTTATGCTATATTCTATATATGTTTCGTTAAAACTCGAACCCTTTAATAAAACTGGTAATATTATTCAGTTGGCTAATAGGTCAAACGCTTATCTTAGAAGTGTAGTTTTGGATGTTCTTATGCAAGTAAATGATTTAATTTTTTCTACTGATTTTTATGTGCTTGATATGAAAAATGGTGATCAAAATGCGCCTATTTTGTTAGGAGGGCCATTTTTAAAGACATCCAAAACTAAGATAGATGTGCATACTGGTACACTTATGATGGAATTTGATGGAAAAATTGCTAATTTTAATATTTATGATGCCATGAAAGATTCTGGTGATGATAATATCGTTTCTTCTATTGATGTGACTGATTCTTTAGTATAGAAAAGTTTTTGAATATGATGAAAATGATGAATTGGAAGTTGCCTATAGTCAGAATCTTGAGAAAGAGAATGAACGGTTAGCTTTCAATACTGATTTGCAAAAACTTATTGCAGAGTTGAATGATTCACCGAAATCAGGTAGCGAATCATATAGGGAATTTCCAATTTCTAACAAGAGGTCTTTATCTACTATTGTGCAAGCTCCAATTCTAGATTTAAAACGTATCCCCGATCATTTCAAAGACTTATTTCTTGAAGAGGGAGTTAAACTTCATATTAATTGCAAAGAAGATTAAATTTATCTATGATGAATGGAGTGAAGATAGACGCGGTTCTTAAAATCCATGAAGTTGGAGTAACGTGATGTTTCAGCGTTGTGTTAAGCCAATAACACTAAATAAAGGCGCTGCTTGGGAGGCAACACAAGGGAAGTATAATTTTCTTTCTTTCAATTTTTGCATTTATGTTTTAGTTATTTGTGCATTTTCTTTGCATTTACCTTTACATTGGGTACAAAGTAAATTAAGTGTGGGGGAAAGGGATTTAGGATATTTGTTATTTTAGGAGATTTTTTAAAAATTTTGAAATTTTAAATTTTGTGGGTATATTCACTGCAGACTTTCACGAGACAAAATTCGTCTACTTGGAGTAACCTAAGAGTTTAAAGGCTTGTTGCACATGTTAAGTGTAACCGTGTTTTCCTGCAAAAATAATATATATTTTTTTAGGATATGTCATGTAAGACCCCGAAATTATGAAATACAAATTTAATTTTTCTTCGTATATATTTTCTCCAAAACAGTAAGTGGTTAAATTGGCAAAGTTAAAAGTTAAGGATGTTATGTGCAAATTTTATTATGTCGGACAATATTCGTTTTGTCGGGGAATATTTGGGTCGTACGACGGCGCCGAATAACTAACTATTGGTGGACCCCACAATGGAATATTTGTCGGATATAGAAAACGACAGAAGTAACCTTTTTAAATAAAACTAGTCAACGGTGTTATCACTTTTAACTGTTAGAATATTGGTGATAAAAGAATAGTAGCATATGATATTTTATGGTATTTTATTGTGGCACACGATATTTTACAGTAGCACACGATTTTGCACAGTGTCTCATATTATTGATCTGATAACGTGGTCATTGCACAGTATTCATCAATAATTGTTGTTACACAATATTTTGCATTATTGATTCAATAATTATCATAACACTGTCATTGAGTCAATAATTGTTAGTGCACTGTAATTTATATTATTGAACCAATAATTGTTACAATAGCTCATGCGCTGCATTAAATTAATAACTATCACAGTAACGTGTTCTTACATTATTTTTGAATTATTATTATCACTTTTGTAACATTACTTTAATTATTTTATGGTTAGTTGGTATTTTGGGTATTAAGACAGACTCATTACTTGAAGAACACTAAAATCTGTGATATTAATACATTAAGTCAATAATGTAGAAGATAAATAATATATAAAGTTATTTGATTTTATTATAATATAATATATATAAAGTTAGTTGGTTTTACTATTAAATATTATAATATATTATATAAACATTTTGTTTTTATATGAAATATTATAATATTTTATATAAAAGTTTTAGAATTCATTCAGATGGCGTGAATGAATTCTTTCTCTCCACCTACCGCTCACGCACACATTTTCAAAATCAGTGTACTCACCTACCGCACATAGTAACTTATTTTCTCCTATAAATAGCTTGCTCAGCTGAATAGAAAAATCACACCTAAAACATAAAATTTTTCTATAAGTATTTTCTGAGTTTTTTCTGAGAATAGTAAGATTATTTTGAGAGTTGGTAAGCCAAAAGGAGTGCAGGAAATTTTTAAGTAAGTATTTTATTTAAAGGTAGTAATTGCACAAATACCTATTTCACACGGTATTCACAAATCTTCCTTTAGAAGACTCTTCTTTGAGAAAATTTATTTAAAATTTTTTTTTTTGAAAGATTTATTTTGAAATATTATTTCAAAAATTATTTTTAAAGTTATTACTTTACACTACAAAATTTTATATTATATAAAAAAATTTGAGAGTTCATAATATATGAGTTATCATACACCTTGAAATTTATATGTGACAATTACTAATTATATTATAAATATATAGGTTGATCAACCTCATTTAAATCAATATCCAGTCACGTGTTAAGGTAAGAGATGTCATTTTCTTTCATACTCTTAAACTTACTACTGTAAGGGATTATTATTCTTTGATTCTCGAAAATAATATCGTCTCTTTCTTACTTATAAGATGTGTCATTTATTTTCATGTATTAAATTGTGGGAATAACCTTACGGCGTGGATTACCGCCTGTTCGTGAATAACCTTTTGTATTCATTCCTTATTAATCTATGAGAATAACTTTACTGCGCGGATTACCGTCTGTTTGGTGAATAACTCTTCGTATTCAAATTTTATTAAATTATAGGAATAACCTTACTGCGCGGATTACCGCCTGTTGGTGAATAACCATTTGTAAATTTTTTATTTGTCTCTTGTGAAAATAATTTGTCTACACGAATTATCACATGACACTTTTATTCCATATTCGTTTGTAATATCATTTTCTTCTATATTCATAAGTGATATTATTTTCCTTTATACTCATAAGGGATACAATCTTTTTCATCTTCCATTATTCAAACTTACTATAGTAAGGGATATTATTTCTTTTATACTCTTAACTTACTATGGTAAGTACTATTTGGTAAAGTTTCCTGAAATGATTATATGTTCCTTAATAGTTTGTGCTTCATCTAATATCATTTCAATTAAACCTTTCTATTTTTCTGAACCTTTCTATTGAACTGTAACAGTTATTCTGAACTGTGGATCTTGACATCATTTTTTGAATTTCACTCCACATCATGTTGACAATTTGGATATTATTTGAATATGCACAAAGTAAAATTGTAAACTTCCGATACTTATTGTTGTCCTGTTTCTTCTGTTCATCAATTGTATCACTGTTATTATTCTAATAATCAAGAATCAAATTTATGTTGATATCTGTGACCTGGGGCACAGATTGGATAAAGGTGTTGATAGGTTAAAGGCGATATATTTGATGATGTGTCGTTTAAGGCACGTGGTGAATGATCTCTTTGGCCTGGGGCAAAGATGAACTGTTGTTTGGTATGATTATGACCGAAGACTGTAGACTGGTATAATCATGACCGGTGGTGCTATATTGAATATCTTTGGCCCGTAGTGCAAAGATGGATTATTGATTTGCATGTTTATGACCAGGATCTGTGAAATTGTATTATCATGGTCAGTGGTATTTCAGTTGATAAAAGTTGATGATGTTTTTTCTAAAAAGAGAAGCGAGTTGACATCATGGTCCATATGATTTTCTTAATGGTTGTTATTCTGCTGCAGTCATTGATCTTAACCTTGTTTAAAAACTTAACTGCAGTTGTTGAGTTAAAACTTGTTGTTTAAATTATTCTATCAAGAACACAACTGTTGAAGGCTAACGATAATTTATTCGTCATTATCTTAGTCATGATATTCTTTACTGAGCTATTTGAGCTCACTCTTTCTTTTTGTTCCATTGTTTTTCAACAGGAGATGAGAACGTAGCTGAGTCTAGCCGAGGGATGGAGTGAGAGTCCGAGGGATAGCTATCGTAGTCTTCACGTGTTGTAAAATAGTATAACAATAATAGTGAAGACTTAGTTGTGTATTATTATACACTGTATTGTTAAACGTTGTACTACCTTGTAATAATTTTGTTGTAGTCTTTTGACAACTCAAGTTTAAGCTGTATGGGCCCAGATTTGGGGGTATCACATGTCACTTAAGCAATGAGTTAATTGGATTAAATTTTTGGCCAATGATAGAAATTTTGATTTTGATTTAATAACTTTTGAAAAATAGATTAATTTTTGCTTAAGTCTGAATTTTTGTTTATTTGTTAGTTATTACTTTGTTTGAGATTCTTTATTTTTATGCACTTATATCCATTTGTTTAAGCTAATTTTAATTTAGACAAAGTTCATACGGTTAAATGTTTATGAAAAATATTTTTGAGCTCTATAACTTATTTGATTGTAACTTGAAGTGAAATATGAGGCAAAATATAATTTGGGGTAGATAATTTAGGTAATTTTTTTTTAAGATTATTAAATTAAAAAGGGAAAAAATCTTGTGGCGGGTTGAGATGTAGCGAAAAACGCATTCACTCTTAAACACGTGAAAATGTGAGAGGGAGCGTAAAACGTACTTGCTGGTGAGATGAAACATAAAATGCACTCACCGAGAGAGAAAAAAAAATGAGATGAAGCATAAAATATACCCATTTAAAAGAAAAAAAAAGTGACAAAAATTAAAAAATATTTAAAAATTGACATTAATAATCCTAGCATATTAATTGTTTTAAAGCCTTTTGATCTTCTAATGTATATTTGTTTTTATTAAGTTTTGAGTAAGGTAAAAAATGAGTGTATAGAGTTTCACTAACTATTTTTGATATTTTTTATGAAGCATTTAATTATGTGAGCGGATCTATATTTTTGCTAGTTTGATAAATTTGAATTCACACACGCACGAAAGGTCTTGAATAAAGTAAGATTGATAAATAAGTTAAAATTTTCTTTCAATTATCATTTAAAAAATTCTTGAGGCCAATGATTGAAATTCATATTGATTCGTTGCTCAGGTAAATTGTTTGGTTATTAGTTTATTTTTTTATAGTTTTTGTTCTTGTTTTACTTGAGGAAAAACGAAGATTTAAGTGTGGGAATATTTGATAAGTGAATTTTATTCTTATTTGTTAGGTATTTTTATGGTTAATTATTTCTGAGTTTTTAAGTATTTTTAGTATTTATTTAATTTTATGTATTTTATTATTGTTATATTATTTTTATTTATTTTTAATCTTATTTTATAGGTAAATTAAAGTGGATTAAATTTTGTTTAATTTTATGATGGTGGGGCCGGTAATATGCAATTGCAGGTGCTTGTTTGGTTGGTCCGTTGGTTCCATATAAAAGAAAGGATGGTTATATATATATATATATATATATATATATATATATATATATATATGCATGGCGCATAATTAAAAGGCAGCAAGCAGGCTTCTTTCATGCAGTTTGTTTTCGTAGGTCCCCGCTAATGAAATAAAATGAAGGCAGCTTCTTTGTTTGTTTCGTGCTTAAGCTTACTAGCGACTCCAATGAATTACTAAGTCAGATTATATGCATATGACGTGGGGCCCTTCTAACGGTAACTTGCAGATTCCAAGTGGCTTTTCTTCCCAGCAACGCTGACTTTCGGATACTGGGTCCCACCACCTTTCAGCAGTTTTAACTCAGCAGATTACTGGCGGCGTGCACGTGGTCCCAACAAATAAATTAAAGAATGGTTTATTAAGTCATCCAATATCAATTTGGAAAAAGAATTAAAATAAAAATTTTATATTTATTTTATTTATATTTTAAATTTTATTAGATTTTGGACAAATTATATAGCTTATTATTGGACACAATTAAGAATAACTTCTGTATACAGATTTTTATTTCTTCAATTATGAGTAGTTAAATTTTTCTTGGTTTAAATTAACAGAAGACATTGGAATTTATACACTGTGAGATCTAATTGGTTTTAATTATTTAATTTATATTTTAAGTATTTGATATTTTTTCGTATTTAATTTTTATGATTAATTCGTTTAATTACCAAGATGCATATTGGTTTATTATTCACATTAATTTATTACTATTTGTGAAGCAACTAAGATTAATAATTATTTTACAGATCAAAAGATTATTATATCTTAGGAAGAATATTTATCTAAATTAAATATAAACGTGTTGCTTGTATTGTTTAGTTCAATGATCTCTGCTATTAAATTAAATCTTTAATGCGTGCTGAAGGTTGTTTAGTAGTAAGAGTTATTTAGATCGCGTGTTTCTACTTAACTAAAATTAATGAGAGAGGAAAAAAATTCTTTCACCTGCAGGTATTTATTCCTACGGTAAATATTCAAAATATTTATTGTTTTATGTTTGCATCAATAATTAGTGTAAATTTCTGATGGTGGATATTAATTTAACCAAGGTTTATTATTCTTATTTATTTTAGTTTATTCCGTATTAATTGCATATTATTTTTTATTTTCATTAATTTTTTAAAATTATTTCTTTTAATTAAAAATCTCCCAATTTTGGTTTACGATAGTATAAAAATTAAATTCATCATTCTCTGTGTAATCGACTCTTATTTGCACCATTACATATTTATTTATCAAAATAAGAATTTATTTTTGGTTGCATACAATATCACACCAATAGTAAAAACTAATTATTATACTCTTTCCGTCCTAAGATAAAAGTCATTAATTGACTTTTATTATCAGATTGAACTTTCTTAAATTAATAATTAGACACGTGTACTTAAATTTTTTACAAGACAACATTGAGATTAATACTAAATTATATATAGCTAATAATGTTTATCTCTTTTTTATTAATATGTAAAAGAATAATAAGATCTATTGATTTAAAAAACAATAAATTTAACCACAAAAGACTAAAAATCATTTAGAACTTTTATCTTGAGACAGAAAGAGTATAATTGTATAAGCGTCATCATTTAAAAAAATTATTTTACTTAATATATGATGATTAATAGTTCTATATATATATATATATATATATATATAAAGTTATTTGGATACGAATTTCAGATACGGATACAAATCTGAATATCAGATATCTATTATCCGTTGAATATATTTACGATGGGATGTTAGATGATTACGGTTATATCCGTATTCATATCTGTTTATTTGCAAATGTAACGACCCCGAAATTCGACCCACTTTGTTATCTTAAATTTTGTATTTATGATACATTATCTTTCTTACGTCCAAATTTCGGTTCGTTAATATATCTTTAACCACCTTAACTGATCCATTATCTGATATTTAAAAATCAACAATGACTAAATTTTCGGTATAAATTTTTCTTTTTCTCAATCATTGTATTAAAATATTTAAATATTTAAATTCTTATATCTGGATCTTAGTCCCTGGATCGCAACCTTAACTTTTCCTTTCTTTTACACGTATCATAAAACTCACATTCAAAATCTAATATGATTTATTTTCATACAAATATTCCTTCTTGCATCATTTATAATTAAACATTTAATACCTTCTATCGTAACATTTATCTCATACATTTACAGTTCATAATTTAATTTTTACACATTCTGTCTGGATTCGACATATCCGTACATACATAACATCTATAGAACTTAGCACATGTATCCACATTGAATGGAAAATATAACAATAACATTTCCCCACCTTCTAGGCAATTCATCTATAATTTAATCCAGTATTCTTGAAATTTATTTTATTGCCTGCAAAAATGTTTATTAAGCAAGTAATGAGCACAACGGCTCAGCAAGTTCAACAGTTATACTTCACGTAGCACATACCTTATCATGCTTGGTGTGTGACATACATCACGTGCTTGTGCTTCTACTATAGCAATATATCTCACATATATTCATATTATTGCACCAAGTACACATTGTGGTCATATTAATCACGTATCACGTAACACATAATTTGTATGCATTTAAAACAAGAACTATATATCATACAATTCAACATTTAACATAAAAAGGGACTGAAGAACTTGTCTGGCGTCCAGTTATTTAAATTGATACCTCAAACTCTTAACTCGATCAACCTATGATCATAAAATAATCAAATAATAATTATTTAACTCCTTGTGATATTAATTTAATTAATTAATATCATCTCTAGGCCAATTATTAATTTATATGGCCAATTATATTAACCTCGTTCCTTAAAATATTCGCTTAACTTAATATCCAACACCTCTAATACGGACAACCCGGCTCATCGGATAAATTTTAACATAACTGGGTGTCCCAAAAATTTTATTTAACCATTTTCTAAATGGTAACCTTATTAGATTAATATTTAAACATTTAAATATTAATCCCCAATATTTAATATTTTTACAAAAATATTAAATTTAATGCCCAAACATCATTTCTATATTTTTAGTATTTTTCTATAATTTTCTATGATTTTTAAACAATTTTTAAACATTTATTTAATTAAAAACTGATTCTGGGGGCATTTTGGTAATTTCCGCGCCCTTAGGGATCCATCCGGTATTAATAGAAAAGATCTGGGGCATTTTCGTAATTTCCGCGGCCTTGGGGACATAACCGGAATTTTCCGGAAAGTCCAGGGGCATTTCCGTAATTGACCGAGGGTCAGGGACACGTTCGGTAATATCGAAAAATACCAAGGGCACGCTGGTAATTTCAACGTTGCCGACCGCGCATTGCGCGCGGCCCTTCGCTGCCGACGCCAAAACGGCGTCGTTTCTTGTCAATTCCAGAAGCCTCCGCGCATTGCGCGGCTGCTTCTTTCGCACGCTCAAAACGGCGTCGTTTCAAGCCGCGTCCGGAAAAAAAATTGGCTGCCGCGCCATGCGCGGCAGCCTTTTTATTTCTTCTTCTTCTTTCACAGCAGCAGTACACCAACTTAGGCCAAATTTCTCCACTTTTATACAAATTTTCTCCACAAAACCATTCCAAAAATTCTATAACTCATACATATACATCAAATAATTATTTAGAATAATTATTCTAATTAATTACAATTTTTCCATAAACTTTATTTAACAACATAAATACAAAATAAATCATTTAAATAGTTTTATACCTTCTTTGAAGCTTAACACCTTTCTTTGATGGCCCAAAAATCTTTCCTTCTTGATGGTGGTTATGGAGTTTGCCGGCAAGGTGGTGGTGGTATTCACGGTTGGAAGGAGAGCAAGAGAGAGATGGTTTTATTTGTTGCTTGTTCTTTCTTTTTGTTCCTTTTTCCTTGTCTTAAATAGCCAAAAGCTTAATCACTTTTTGGCAAATAAATAAGTTCACCGACTTTGGTTTTTTTTCCCGAAAGTTCCAAGCAAATTTTCTTTTTTTGCATGCAATTTAATTTTCTAATACATTACGTAATTATAATGTATAATAAATATTTTATATAATGTATATAAAATATTTATTTTAATTCACTAAAAATCATAATATGATTTATTATTAATATTAATACCTCTTTTGGGTATTTTACATGACAAATTTTGTACACGCATAGCGACATGCATGTAATTATATGAGGTAATTTATACCTCCAAAAATCATCAAATAATTCATATAACATATAAAAGCTATTTTTCATAATTTTCCACTTCGTTACTTAGACATCATGTTACACTAACATGTTAACGTTTCTGAAATATTGTCTTTCATAAACGTCATAATAATTCCATTATACATAAACATAATTTTTAATAACTTAAAACATTCCTTTTTCTAATTTATTATTCAATTTCTTTAATATTCATATTTATTTCTTTATATATATAAATTATATAATTTAATATTATATAATTTATATAATTACATTCTCCTTTTAAATAATTTCTTAATTTCCTCCAACTTTATTCCATTTAATCACCTTATATAAATTACATAATTATTCTTATATAATTTATATAATTATTATTTTCTTCATACCTTATTTTAATTTCCTTATATAAATTATATAATTATTATTATATAATTTATATAATTACTTTTCCTTCTCAGTTAATTTCTAAATTTCCACCATAAATCTTAATTAAATTTAAAATCCATAATTACAACTTTATTAACTTCCCCATTCGCTTTTCATTTAAAATTGGATTAATTTAATTATTAATCCCTTAATTTCCATAATTAATAACATTTATAATTATCACTTAAACATATATATTTATATATACAAATGTATATATATATATACATATCTAATTTAATATATTTCACATTACCACGTAACCTCAATTAAATCATAATTTCTGCATTTTCATAATAATTTAATTGTACAATTTATTGTACAATTACCTAAAATTCTTTTATTCTTCATAAATTGTATTTACACAATTTATTTACGTTTCAATTATTTTAAATTCACATAATTCATCACCATCTCTGTACAAATTTAATTTACTAATTAATCTCATCACATACCTTAATTCACATAAAATAATAATTTCTTTACACCACCTTGAAAATTATGTCTATTAAATTCTTATTTAATCTTATTAAATAATTCCGAAAATTCGGATCCTCACAGCAAATACCTTAAAACTGAATATGGATATATTCGCTTTGTTTCGAATACGAATAATATCCGTTTTCTTTTGAATACGGATACGAATGGATACAAAATTTTCGATTATCATTTATAGCCCTAGCTATAGAGTATAGGCCAAATTTCTAGTAGTGTAATAACTTGGCAATCTTTAAAAAAAAAAAAAAAAAAAAAAAAAAAGTTGACTAAATGCTAATGTTAATTGTGTGAACAAAAGTAATTAAAGTATTAAAAATTGAAATAGACTTATAAGGTTAATATATGTTTTTGTAACTGTATTAGGGATCGATTCTCATTATGATTACTGACTTTTTTTGTGTGTGTTATAAACACATTACTATAATCGTAAAAAATTACAAAAATGTCATTCGTTAAAATTTCGTCTCAAAAAGTGACGAAAATTACTGAATGTGCATATCACATGCAGCTTAATTACTTATGTGGATGTCTGTTAATGCAGATTTGACACTTTTTGCCATATGTGCAGAGCATATGACACTTATCATGTTAAATGACAATAATACTCTCTAATCCACATAAGCTAGGTCCATATGCCACATAAGTAACACATGTCAACCATTAATCTACTCAGTAATTTTTGTCATTTTTTTATATGGAATTTTAACGAATGACCATTTTATAACTTTTTATGACTATAATAATGCTTTTATATATATAAAAAAGAGTTGATAACCATAATAAAAATCGACTTATAGTACAATGATCAAAACATATATTAACCCTATACTTATATATATCGAATGAAAGAAAATGAGTTGGAGATATTAATTTAATAAAGGTATATTAAAAATAAATTTATTATTTTAATTTGAGTGTCATTTAAAAAATGGATGTTTAAAATGAAACTGAAGGAGTACTATTTATTCATTGTTTCAATCCACAAAACATCCATTTTGTATAATTTCAATGTCCAAGGCGGAAGCTACATATCCAGCCGATACATCTTCAGTCCATTTCCTCACTCTATTCTGCCATTATTGCTAGCTTGATTATCTGAAACAGAACTGCAAAATAAAAAAGGAAAAAATATAGTAAAAATTCTGGCAATTATTCGCATAAATAAAATCCTAATTCAGTTATATTTACAATGGAACTCTAACAAGCCTAAACAACTGTGAGCTTGAAATGAAGATTTAACATTTGAGGTCATGCTTTCTCATTTAGTTTCAACTTTCAACAAATCTTATACTTTCTCAGCTCCAAAATTAGAGATAAATTTCAATTTTTTGAAGTCCGTCTGCGAAATCTCAAAATTAAATCAATATGAATTTATTTGACACAGAACTACATCAATTATAAACTAATTAAAAAATACTATTAGTTACCATATTTTTTATTTTCAAATGAATTCATATCAGATTTGAATTTTAAAAGTCAAAATGTAACTTTAATTAACGACAGATAGACGTGCATATCTAATGCTGATAATAATAATAATAATCAAGGATGCAAGTAAATAATGTAAAAACATACATGATCCCACGATGACTAAGGCGAAGAACACGAGAACAATGTTCTCATCTGTGAATTTCTTCCTCAGTGAGGTTTCAGGACCCTCCATTCCTCTCCTCGCTATGTTCTTGCGTTCTTCCTCTCGGCAAGGCGCTTCGAGGTAGTCTGTGAAAAACAAAATAAAATTCATGCTTTTAAACATTATAGTACGTAATTAATAATGAAACATTAAAACATGGAATAGAATATGGGATATGAGAATGAGATTCTCATTAATTCCTTTTGTCCCAAAATTAAAATTACATTTTGACTTTTAAAAGATAATTTATAAACTTTTTTTTTTTTTTATAAAAAAAGTCAACAAGTATCTCTAATTTTGTTACCAATTAGAGAATATATAAACCTCATTTTTTCATAAACGGGAATGTATTAAGAAGGGTATAGTATCTCTAATTTTTGAATCGAGAAAATATGTAAATCTCATTCTTTCATAAACGGGATTGTACTAAGATGGGTATATCTCAACCTTAATTACGGGGTTAAGGTAATTTTATTTCTAATTTTTAAGAATTTTAATACACCATAATAAGATCACATCCCTAATTAATTATCAATCCCTACCATCTAAAGGGGCTCAACAAAGAGTAATTAGACAACTCCATTCTCATTATCAATTTTTTTTTTTATTTTTTTGCCACGAAATGTATAACCTCAAAACAAGATTTAAATTCCTAAAGACTCACAAAGCTTAGTTATTATTCTAAAAACTACTCAAATCTAACTGCACATTTTAAATTTCTTGGAATCAAGATCCTAAAAAGCATATATATATATATATATATATATATATATATAGAGAGAGAGAGAGAGAGAGAGAGAGAGAGAGAGAGAGAAAGGATCCATGACATACTTCCTTAAAGAGCTCACCAAGCTCACCCCCTTTAGCGACGGACCCGGCGACGGTTTGGTCCGTCGCCATAGGTTCGTCCGTTGCTAAATGTTTATCCGTCGCGATATGTTGTCCGTCGCTAAAAGTTTTAGCGACGGACGAACCTATGGCGACGGACCAAACCGTCGCCGGGTCCGTCGCTAAAGGGGGTGAGCTTGGTGAGCTCTTTAAGGAAGTATGTCATGGATCCTTTCTCTCTCTCTCTCTCTCTCTCTCTCTCTCTCTCTCTCTATATATATATATATATATATATATATATATATGCTTTTTAGGATCTTGATTCCAAGAAATTTAAAATGTGAAGTTAGATTTGAGTAGTTTTTTAAATTGAGTTGCATTTGTACAGTAAATAATATATTTCGAATAACAGTTATTATACAAGCATTATACAACTATTACAGCTATGGTGGTATATAGGCCTAAATATAAATTAGTACCCTGAACTTTTAACGTTTTTCCACTTTGGGGATTGAACTCTCAATTTTTTCAATTGAGTGATTAAACTTTTAATTTTTTCCACTTTGGGGATTGACTTATCTGTTTTTTCAATTAGGGGATTGAACTTTTAATTTTTTTCACTTTGGGGATTGTCTTCTCAATTTTTAATAATAATAATAATAATAATAATAATAATAATAACAATAATAATTATAATAATAGTAATAATAATTACAATAATAATAATAATTATAATAATAGTAATAATAATTACAATAATAATATTAATAATGATAATAATAAAAATATTAATAGTAATAATAATAATAATAATAATAATAACAATAATAATTATAATAATAATTACAATAATAATATTAATAATAATATTAATAATGATAATAATAAAAATATTAATAGTAATAATAATAATAATAATAATAATAATAATAATAATAATAATAATAATAATAATAATAATAATAATAATAGTAGTAGTAGTAATAATAATTACAATAATAATATTAATAATGATAATAATAAAAATATTAATAGTAATAGTAATAATAATAAATTATTATTATTATTATTGTTATTATTACTATTACTATTAATATTTTTATTATTATCATTATTAATATTATTATTGTAATTATTATTACTATTATTATAATTATTATTGTTATTATTATTATTATTAGTAGTATTATTATTGTTATTAGTATTATTATTATTATTGTTATTATTATTATTATTATTATTATTATTATTAAAAAAAATTGAGAAGACAATCCCCAAAGTGGAAAAAATTAAAAGTTCAATCCCCTAATTGAAAAAACAGATAAGTCAATCCCCAAAGTGGAAAAAATTAAAAGTTTAATCACTCAATTGAAAAAATTGAGAGTTCAATCCTCAAAGTGAAAAAACGTTAAAAGTTCAAGGTACTAATTTATATTTAGGCCTGTTATATACAATTTGTTTTTATGAAACTATTAAAATAAACCGTTCAATTTGAATTATTTAGAAACCAAATAAACTTCAATTTCTAGTGTGACCATTCGTAAAACTACAAATTAGTTTAAAAATTCAAGGCCTAATAAACACATGAAAATTATCTGATCAAAACTTAATGACCAGATCAACCCATGATTCAAAAACAAAGAGATCGGAAGAACATAAATTAGTCAGTAATTCAATACAAATCAAATCTAATACAAAAATCTAGAGAATTAAAAGAATGAAATTTAGAAGAAAAAAATGGCTAGAGAAAAAGCAAGACGTGTTACCATGTTCAAGATTTCTGGCCAAAAGTACAGCTGAAGAGAGAGAAGAGGGAGCCGACTTAAAAGAGGACCCTCGGGTTTTATGGGAAGAATTTGTCGGACTGGATTACTGGATTACCAAATTACTCCCCCTTCAGCCATAGAAGTGTCTTATTTGACCTAAATTTAATTGTGATTTATAGTAAAATTTTTATGTTATTTTTTGAAATAATAATTTTGCACTGCGTTAATCAAAATCAAATGAATTCACCTTACATATGAATTTTAAAATTTCACAAATTAACTAAGATCAAAAAATTTAAATAAGTCGATCTCCTTTTATGGAACATAGGGAGTAAAATTAAATAGAGGGTCAATGAAAGAATTTCTCTCCTACTTTAAATAAAAGTCTCATTTAATTTATTGATTTTTTTACACATATTAAGCTTCTTTTATCTAATTAAAAAAGAGTGGGGTTTAGCTGCAAGTGGGGTCCATTGAGACTTCAATATCATTTTGCTTACATAAAATCATAATTTTTTTTGACATTTTTTAAATTGTTGTTCTAATTAATTAAGATTTCATACAAAATAAAATTTAAAATAAACAATACTTAAGTGCATATTAGAAACAGACATCATGTTTAAATTTTTTTTAGCTTCTCATAATCTTGAGACACAATAGGCGGATGCAAAATTTTATAAGGAGGGACAGTCTTATAATTAATAAAAAAACAATAAAATTACTTTCTAGTCTCATTTATATGATAACGTAATGGACGTATGAATCCGGTAGATGCAACATACTGCGTCTTTAAAATGATAATATGGTACAACAAGCTAATCACCTAAAGTACTATCATGAGTATTTTCAGTCTGAATTGATTGTTACATTGAAATGTGTTTTTCAGTCCTGGTGACGGTTAAACAATTATGGGTCAAACAGCACCCATAGTATTTGAAAAAGGTAAAGGTTTTAATTGACCGAAGTATAAGTTAGAAGAATCCTAAATAAAGGAAGAGTAAGTTGAAAATAATTTCGAGAATAACATTCTTATAAGAAGTAGAGAAAGTAATAACCTGAATAATTATAGAACTTATAAATATGATATTAAATGATTAAAGTTAGTTGTGAGTTAATTTCGAGGACGAAATTCCTGTAAGTTGGGGTGAATGTAATATTGTAATATCTCAAATATTTGAAATATGATATGAAAATATCTATATAAAGGTTGCCAATTCAAAATCTAAGAATGATTGCTTAAGTATACCTTGAGTTATCTTAAAGAATATATACAACTCAAAAATACGATCATATACAACTGTAGGTTAAAACTTTTAACTTAAACTATGTGTTACGTAATTAGTAAAACTTGAATTGAGCTTTTAAATATATTATATGATTATTCTATGTGTAGGATTTTGTGTTTTGGTTCACATAGTTAACCTTAACACTTAATAAAATTAAGAAGTCAATTTAAGGCAAAAATCTAAATTAAAAAAATAGTTAAAACATAAACCCTAGGAAATAACTTAGGCTCTCGAGAAAAATGTGTACGTCAAATTGACATTTCGTTTCAAGATTCATTCTTTCCACGCTTTGAAAATTTATAATAGTCAATAATTTTTTTCTCGAAAAGCGTGTCAAGAATAGGACGAATTAAGGATAAGACGAAAGAGTTTTTTTTTGACTTTTTGATCGTCTAACCATTTTTTGAGAAAGTTGTCAAAAATACTATTTACCAAAAAATGTGCAAAGTTTGTTGAACTTTTCACTTCATAGAATAATATTTATACGGAACAAAATTCAGTAATATTAGACTTTTAATCAGTGAATGTCAATGAAACTAAAAAACTTAAAAATGAACTAATTTCGTTGAAAATGAACTGAGTTAGTTAGGAATGAACTAGATTTGTTAGAAATGAACTAGAAGACTAACTGATTTAGTTAAGTCCATATAATACAAAAATTATACGATAATAATAAGAAAATTATACATTATAAAAACAAAAAAGTCAACTATGAATAGTAAAAGGTAACTATACTACATGTATACTTGATTAAGATTAAGGTTAATTAAAATTAAGATTAACCTAATAAGTTTAATTAATGAATTAAGAAACTAATCAACCAATCAAGTTGCTAGCTTTAGTAGAGAATTAACCAATGTTGAGTTAATTGTTAATTTTAGTTAGTAGATAAAGTTAAAGCCTAAGCCAAGCCAAAGTCGAGCCAAACTTGGAGCCAAACTTGATGCCAAGCCAAGAAGGGAATATTCCAAGAATATGTCAGGGTGCAAAGTATTATAAGCCGGGTGCAAAGTGTAATAAATCGGGTTAAAGATGCGATTAATGAAACTTTGATTTTCCTATAAATAACAAGCTAGTTCATTCATTAAGTTCATTAGTTTTCAAAGCTTAAATTTAAATATCAAAGTTATACTCAATATAAGAGTGAGTTCTAGAGAGTTGATTGCAAAAAATTAGTTAAAACTTGCAATTTCAAAAGGTACAATATTTAGTCATTATAATGTTCGATTTTCATTCATCTTTAGTATTAATAAAGCTCAAGAACGCGAGTCGTAGCCATGTACGATTGTCATTCTCCTTGTTTTTCACGTGTTCTTGAGCATTTCTTTATTTTGTAGTTGTTATAATGTCGAATTTCAATTCATAGTTTAAAAGCTCAAGAACGTACGTCGTAGCCATGTACGATTGTCGTTCTTCGTGTTCTTCGTGTGTTCTTGAGTAATAATTATAAATTGTTATAATCAATTATACAAGCCGTTGTAATGACCAAATTATTTTAAATATAAAGTGACATAATCACATATGTAAGCCGTTATAATGCTCAAATTATTTCAAGTATGAAATTCAAAAGCTCAAGAACATAAGTCGTTACCATATACGATTTTTCGTTCTTCGTGTTCTTCGTGTGTTTTTGAGCAAAAAGTCATAATTTTCTACATAAGTAGGTTTATGATTTTGTAATTTAGTGTTATAGAGTTGTGAAACATGATGGCCTAGCAAATTTATGCTTGTGGCATCATGTTTTAACAAGCTAAACCAAGAACGATGAAACTTAGTTCTTCGTGTTATTCAATTCGTTCTTCGTGTTCTTGAGTAAAAATCATAAATCGTACATAAGTAGTTTTATGATTTTTATGTTATGAAGTGTTATTGAGTCTTATAATATGGTATCTTAAGTAATTAAAGCTAGCGGTACCATGTTTCATATGGTTAACCCTAAAAATGTTAATCAAAGTATGCTCATTGACTGTTTTTGTAAATTTCCAAAAAATGTAAAGTCAGAATCTGCCTTAGCAACCTAAAGGAAAGTTATAGATCATGAAATTATAATGAATTCAGAATCAAGAATCACCCCAAAATATTTTCTTATGATAAATTTATGACTGTTACCGAAAAAGAGGTTGAAGTTGAAAATTTAAAGGGACTCTCGGATTTCTATGCTTAAAAATGAGATTTTGAGTTAGCCACTTCTCCTAAATATTTTATCAATGAAAATAGTCTTGTTAAGTTATAAAAACACTTGTCAAGAAGTAAAATTCGGTAAACTAACATTCGGGTACATGTAACCCGATTTATAGGGTTTTAACGCTCCGCTGGAAAACCCTAGTTTTGATTTAATGCAAGTTCTAAACCTTTATGTGTTCTTAGCATGTTCTAAGATTGTTCATTTTATTATGTGAAAGTACATGAATGAAGGTCTTATATGATTAAATGATTAAGTTTTAATTCTTGATTAACTGTTAAATGTTAATTGATATTTGATAAAGCATATGAGTATGCATAAAATATGTTTATTGTTTAGAATAAATTAATATGATTATTAATTGAGATATATGTTCAGTCAAAGCATGCTAAAATTTATATGAAAGCATAAAATGTGTATCTGATAATATGTTAGACTTGCTGAGCCGTCGTGTTCATTCTTACGAATAAAACTTATTTGTAGATTAATAAGAATGATAAGAAGATCATGAACGTAAAGAAGAAGTGTATATTAGGTTTCACGCTTTATTTACTTGTATTTATATAAAGTCATAATGACTGTTGTAGTACGAATAAGCAAATCATGTAGTTGAATATTATGAAATGATATTATTATATTATCATCAAATGTTGTTATCTCTTTACTTTGATATAACTTAGAATTGTTAAAGAACTATAAATCTGAGTGAGTGTATTGGTAATATGGACTGATCATGTTATGCCGATACTCTGAACTTCAGATAGTAAAATGTTAATACAGTATTGATAATGACCTACTTATCATAATGAGGATGGTAAATAATATTTGTGAGTACTATAAGCATCCAAGACAGGACTAATAGATGGAAAATGGTCATTTTCATCGTTAGGTTTCTCGGAGCAAAGTACAAGCTTGTTATTACTATTCTGAATGCCAAATAAGTAAGAATATTGATATGAAGAGATATCACTATAACCAAATGTGTTTCGAGTGAGGATTTTAACTAGTTGGGTATGTTCTGTACGGAAATAGAATTTTGCACCAGACAAAGATACAAACATTTGTCACGGATAAAGATGCAAACATTTATCACAGATGAAGATACAAACATTCATCGTGATATTCTTTATTCCCCAAAACCATCCTAATGATTTAATGCCGTGAATCTTAGATATGTAAAGTTATAGAATATTTAAATCTTAAGGTTAAAATTGGACCGTTATATATGGTGTTATCAATTTATACGGATGAACTATAAGTTGATAAATGTATAAATAATGAGATCGAGATCAAGTTAACATCCAGGGACTAAGTAAGATAAAATTTTAATGTATAGTTTAAAATAGACTGATTCAACCAATATGATTATGAGATCATTGGTTAAATTTTGAAAAACGTATGGAGTTAATGCGCAAGGTCTGCCATAGCAAGTGCGAGGATTTTGGGGGCATTACAAATATCTCAAATATTTCAAATATGATCTGACAAGATTAATTAAGGTTGGCAATTTAAAAACCTAAAAACAATTGCTCAGGTACATATTGAGCTATCTTAAAAGATGTATATGTAATGTGGACTGCATGTGTGCATATGTATACTAGTATGATAAAAAAGAAATTGGTAATGTGTATATATATATGTGTGTGTGTGTGTGTGTGTGCGTGCGCGCTAAGAGCTTGCATGTTAATTATAATTAATATGCATGTAGTAAGTTTGCTGAGAATGTTAGGAGTTGGTGGAATGATGAGTAATGAAGTTTCAAGGATGATAATGACTCAAGTCTTAATATTGTGACACCACCTACTTAGCTGATGTGAGTGGAAGGTGAGAGGGATTGAATGGAAGTTTAGCAGTAGGCTAACTTAGTTTCATTCACATTCATTTTCTAAGTTCAGTAACTTTTTCTCTCTCATTAAGCCTAAACCAAGTTCTTCACAAAACCAAATCAAACTCTACTAAATTAGAAGTAATACAAGTTGAAATTAAGCTATAAGCTAGATTAGAGGAAGGAATTGGTTTAGAAATCACTAAGAAGGAATTTAATTCGGTTCCAATCAAGATCAAACAAAACTTCATCCATTCAAACTACAAACCAAAGAGGGTATATTTTCTTTCCTTCATAAATATATAGAACTTGTAGTTTTAATTATTTATTGTGGTTGATTGTTGTTGTGGGAGGTTGTGCGTTGAGGATCAAGTAGGATTATGAAGATATAAAGTGGATTCATGATTGGAGATTGTGTGTTATGTATTTAAATTTAGAAGAAAACAGAGTCTTTATAACATGCATGATGGGTGTTTGTAAAAATGTCTCAATGAAGACTATTTTGTTAAAACTTAGGATTGTTGAAAGGTTATATGCATACATGATGTATAAGCTAACTCAAGTTCCATGATAGTTTTAAAACTTGTCTAAAGTAATTTCAAAGGTTTTTCAACAAACTAGTTTCAAAATAAATTACGTATCAAACGCATACTTTCGGTCTTTTGGATTTATATCTTAAAAAGACTATTTTGGACATGTAATATTTTTCTTAATTAGTATGTAGTATCTTATCTAGATGGTGTCAAAAAATTAAAGTAATTTGATTTGTAGTCAATAAGTTATAATTTTACAAAGTAGCTTTGAAAATAAAAAAAAACTGTAGAAATCTGGCTCAGGGGACTGCACCGGGGCATAGTCTGAATGCGCTGCCAGTGCAGTTGACTCTGTCCAACTGTGCCGGGGCACAGTGTTGAAGATCAAAGATTGTGCTAGGGCGCAATGTGCAGAACAAAGTCTTTAACTTTTATTTTGTAAACATCCTGATGATTTAATATAATAGTAAATTATATGTTATATATAATTCAACAAAGAATATGTTTTTTTGTGTGTATTAATAAATGATTCAATTAGGATTAATAATTAAATATTTGAAGGTTATAATTAAAACGTATGAAGTTTTAAATAAGAATTATAAAACATATTATATGTTTATGCTATGTGTAATGACGCGGTTGATATTACATAGGTTATCTAACGAGCGATAACATTCCAAATTAGCTTGAACGACTTTAATTGATAGCGTAATCGTTGATGAGGCAAGTTTCCTTTTCTCTTTCATTCCGTGCAACGATGTGATTTCAAACTGTGGAATTTCATTTGACTTATGAAATTTATTATAAAATTCTTATTATGCATGTTTTCTAAATATTGTACAATTATTTATGTGCAAGTCTTCGAACCGATTTCCTAAACCTTTCAATACTTGTACAAATTCTTTCAACATTTGTACACTCTATGTTTCCAAGTAATTCTTGAACTTGTTTTATTGAACCAATGAGTTGTAATTCTTCAGTACGATTGTATGGACCATGTGTTATAAATAGATGTAAAGTTATTACTTTTTATTTAGTATAACTTACAGAGCTAGTGGTTATCATGATAAAATATCAAAGCATGAAATATTCTTGTGATAACCAATTTTGATTGGGACTACATCTATGCTGATACTATTCCTTTATTTTTAAAAGAGTGGGTTTCAGGTAGTAATACACTAACCATGGTAAGTTTTCAAGCAGTAATACACTGACCTTGGTAGCAGGATGATATGCAAACTCCTAGGATATTGGATATGCTGATCTCTTACGATATATCCGAACAAATGGTTTTTAAGTCATTTATGACTGACAGAAACTATGGGTTTAGTTTGACTGACAAACCTCAGTATAGATTATAAAACCATTGAACAATTATTTCTTTTAACTCAAACACAGTGTGTTTATGCTTTATTCATTGAACTGTTATCTTTTTATATCAATGGTATATTTTAAACCTCATTTATTGAATGAAACATTTGTTGAACTATTCTCCTTTCAATTTTCAATTCAAACACTATATGAGTATTCTATATTCTTCTTGTTAGACTTGCTAAACACTTTTAGCTCATACTTGCAAATAAAATTCTATTTGCAGTTAAAGATGATATTCAAGGAGGTTCGAGAATGAATAAAAAGGGAAAGAAGCAGTGCTAGCTTAGATATTTTTTGTTTATCTTACTATTTTGTAATTAAAGTCTTATATGACTTGTTGTGTAATAAAGAACGATTATCTGGGAATGATGTAACAATAAATAAATAACATTTTTACATTATCATATTTTCACAATGTACTCTGAATATAATTTATAAAGATTGTTACAAGTCAACGCAAAGCCCGACCTGGCAAGGTGAAACAGAAAGGTGGATTTCAGGGCATGGCAAGTTGGTATCAGAGCTTTCAATTATAGCTCTAAGGTAAGGGTGCCTTAGGATATAGTCTTTGGAGAAGTAATAGAGACGGAGTTAAATGGACTCATAAAGAGTTTGTAAAACAAGTAACAATATAAAAATAAACCTTAAAAAACTTTATATATATATATATATATATATATTTATGTAAAACTGCTTCATTATAATATTATGTAAAGTAAAATTTCTTCAGTAAAATATCTGGAGATGATGAACTTAGAAAAGTTCCTATAATCTTGGAAAAGATGTCTTATTTGTTAGTGGTATATAGAAACCACTAATCGAATAATAAAAACTTTAGGAAATAAATAAATATTGATATGAAAATAAGTGCTGTGTGGTTGAATAAAATTTAATAGGTATTATTAAATGAGATGTCCATTATACATAAATCTATAAATCTCGGTAAGGGTATTTAACACATTGAAAGTTCTGGCCTTTAGATCTGTGAACAATCTCTGGTGCTAAGTACTGTGAATCTTGGATAGATAGAAGTTATCAATAATGGAACATCTATATAATTTGTGATTTAATATTATATAAGTTTTTCTGAAAACACATATATGTGGTAAATTCGTGACCCGTAGTATATGACAAGTTCATAACCATAGAATATAGTATGTTCCTTTGTGGAACTCATTTCAATGTGGTGAGCTCATATCAATGTGGCGAGTTTTTGAACCCATAATATATGATAAAAGTTACGATCCAGGTCCGGACGTGACATTTTTGATACTAATCATGTAATTTTTTTATTTTTTTGAATTCAATGTGATGTGAAGGTGCTTTTGTGAATTATATGCAAATTATATAAAACATAAGATAGGAAGAAATACACTTATAAGGAATTTTAAATTTTAATTTTGAGAGCGAAATTTATATAAGTGCATTACACATAGCTACTTGTTAAAGAAATGAAGTGATACCTATGGTAAAAGATAGTTTGAAGAAACAACGATGTTGAAAAGGCTATAAATGAGATTGAAGAGAAATTTTTTTCTTAGATTCCTATTATTCTGAAGTTTAGAGAGAGGTGTGAAAATTAGTGAAAATCTATTTTGATAATAGCGGAAGTTAGTAAGTTGGAATTTCGTAGATAAAATTCTTGAAAGGAGGGGTGAATGTGACAACCCTGGTAATTATGAGGATAAATATAAACTGGGTATGGGTATTTTGGTAATTACGATGTCGATAACGGAATCTTTATAAGGGAGGAAGAATATAACATCTGAGCAAATTTGCAATTTAAAAAAAATTCATAAATAAAATAATATTTTATATGTTTTGTTTTATATTTAAATATAAATATATGATTAATATTTTATGAGGTTTGGGATTTAATTTAAATATTAATAGAATATTATGTTTGTTATAAATAATTAAATAAAGGAGATATTTAATTATTATTAATAATGGTTTTATGTTACATAAACTATATGTAATGCGATTAATGGTTTAATGTTATGTGTATATATCTGTGTATGTGTGTGTGTGTGTGTGTGTGTGTGTGTGTGTGTGTGTATGTGTGTGTGTGTGTGTGTGTGTGATCTCTTTGGGCCTATACCTATTGTCATCCTTGGAGGAAAGAAGTACACTTTAGTCATAGTAGATGACTATAGAAGATTTATACGAGTATCCTTTCTGGCCTCTAAGGATGAAACCAACTCCAACTTAATTAAAAATTTTAAGCTGGTTAAGAATGAGAAGGGTGAGAAGATCAAGATAATAAGAAGTGATTATGGAAGAGAATTCGATATTTTTGAGGTGAACCAATTCTACGAAGATAATAAAATTCATCATACCTTCTCTACACCAAAGACACCACAACAGAATGGTGTAGTAGAAAGGAAGAATGGAACTATCATTGAAGCAAAAATGACACTTCTAGCAGCTGTAAGGATGCTAGAATATTTTTAGGCTGAAGTAGTCAACATTGCCTACTATACTCAAAATCAATCTTTGATCCACTTTAAAAACACACCCTACGAACTCTAGAAAGGGAAGAAACCTAATATTGGCTACCTGTGCATCTTTAACTGTACCTGCTACATCCTCAACAACGATAAGAGCTATCTGACCAAGTTTCAACCAAAGTGTGGCAAAGGTACCTTTCTTGGCTATTCAGATACTAGCAAAGCTTATCTTATTTTCAATACAAAATTGTTAACTTTTGAAGTTTCGATTTATATAACTTTTGATGAAACTAACAATCTGGAACCAAGTAAGGGTACCATTATTGATGAACACATAAAATAGGTAAACACTACGAATAATTAACCTGTGGTTTTAGAGTCAGAAGTTGTAAACGAAGAATAGATGGATCTTACTATTGTTAATAAAACAACCGTAAGCTAAATGAAGAAATCGTAAAGCCAATCGTTCTAGACATAGGCACTCTACGAACTAAAGATCCATCAACCTCAGGACCAGCAAAAACAAACCTTAAAGAAATCAGATAAAAAGGCACAAGGACAGATGTTCTACCAGGAAGAAAATGGGCGAGGGATCATACATAAGACCTTATTATAGGTGATCCAACGACAAGAGTTAACACATGATCTGCAACCCAAAATAGATGTTTCTATTTGAGTCTCCTTTATTAAATGGAATCTAAAAGGATCGATGACACTTTTCAAGATTCAAACTGGATAGAAGCAATGCAAGATTAATTGAAAGGAAAAAATTCTAGAGATTGGTCCCTAGGCCAAGAGATCATCTAGTTACTGGCACTAAATGGGTCTTCAAAAATAAGATGGATAAAGATGGTGTAATCATAAGGAACAAGGCCAAATTGGTGGCAAAAGGTTACTTTCAAGAAGAAGAAATCAATTATTAGCAAGATTATAAGCAATCAGGATGTTGTTTACCTTTATAGCCCATATGAAATTCAAAGTCTTCCAGATGGATGTCAATAGTGCTTTCTTGAATGGTGAACTTCAAGAAGAGGTGTATGTTGAGCAACCTCCAGATTTTGTTGATTTAACTTGAGCCAATTATGTTTATAAAATAGATAAAGCACTCTTAGAGCATGGTATGAGACTTTAACTAAGTGTAGCCGAGCTTCTCAATGGGGGTTATGGGTTTCCTGGGCACTCCACCACTTCCAAAGTGGCTTTATTCGGAGTCTTCTTCGGCTGATTGGCCACTTGCATCAAGATAAAGGAAAAGTCAGTATTAAGATAACAAAAATAAAAGCATGTATCATACATAAAACTAGACGCTCAATGTTATGGTTGAATAACCAGTCCTAATCATTCAAGACCTCACTATTCTTCTTAGTTGAAGGCGTCCTAGAATATAAAGGCTCAAACTCTCCTAATCTAACCTTACTGATTTTAATAGGGTTTTGTTGGGTTCAATTAAGCTTTGACCAAGGGCCAACCAACTCAGTGTCCAGGACCTTAATAAAAACCAGTCCCTGTGCTATGCTTTACTGCTCGAAGGGTTCCCCATTAAGACATTTCTATTTACTTATTTGTTAAACTGGTAGAACCCCTTCTTCTTACAGGCACCAATAAAGAAAAACTAGTAAAAAAAAATCTAAGAAGGGTTTAGCACCATGGAAATGGCAAAAGGCCATAAAACTATGAAGGTAGATGTATGAGTTAGGACCAATTAGTTCAAACTAAGACCAACGGTATGAAGAATCTGAAGGACGAATTCCTGAAGGGGAAAATGGAAGCCAAAAATAAGGAGTTGCCTAGACATGACAATCCACCAACCTTCTGGTTTCCAAACATACCCCTAGCATATTTTGAACTATTATATGATTCTACATCTTTTGGGGTCCTAACCCGCTCTACTACCGGGAGTTGGTATATCATATCCCAAACTTTAATGAAGCTACAAAATATGATCTGAAAAGATCTATATAAAGGTTGTCAGTTTAAAACCTAAGAACGATTGCTCGAGTATACATTGGGCTATCTTAATTACTAAATACGACTCGAAGATATGATCGTATACGATTAGAGATTAGAACAATAACCTAAGCTATGTGTTATATGAATAAATAATGTTCATAATATGTTATGTGATATTTCCATGTGTAAGATTTTGTGTGTTGGTTATAGTAGTTAACCTTAACGC
The DNA here is from genome assembly GCA_947179155.2 of Hedera helix. Taxonomy (NCBI): domain Eukaryota; kingdom Viridiplantae; phylum Streptophyta; class Magnoliopsida; order Apiales; family Araliaceae; genus Hedera; species Hedera helix. The sequence goes on from OX359286.1 coordinate 2,849,260, forward strand.
TTATTTACATCTTTGGTCTTAGTAGTCCTCAGACTCCCAAAGAACTCTATCTTTGGTCCTAACAGTCCTCAGGCTCCTGAAATCCTCTATTTTCGGTCTTGCAGTCTTTGAACTTGTACTCTTTAGACTCCCGAGACCTACTGCGTTCTGTCTCTGAAGACTTCTCGACTCTTAAAAACTTTACATCTTCGGTCTTGAAGTCTTCGAGCTTCCAAAAACTTTATATCTTTGATTTGATAGTCTCCGGACTCCTGAAGACATGTATCTTCAGTCCAGCAGTCATCAGACTCTCGAAGCCTTTTATCTTCAGTCTTAGCATTCTTCAGACTTTTATAGCTCACTGCCTTTTGTTTCATAGTCTTTGGACTTCCAAAGCCTACCACCTTGGTCAAAATAGTTTTTGGAGTTTCGAAGCCTATAACCTTTAGTCAAAGCAATCTTCGAACTCCTAAAGTATACTTCATTCAATCCTAGTAGTCTTTTGGGCTCTTGAAGCCTTTTTTCTCTTCTCTTCCACCTCATTTCATATATTGAAGGAGTAGGGGGCAATGTTGAGCTACGTATTTACTGGCACAAATGGGCTGCCCATATTGGGCATTATCCTCACAACCCATTAAGCCTAGCATGCACACATGAGGACTCCTAAGTTTGATAGGCTTAGGTTCGCTACCTTATCACTTTGGATACTAGCTTGTTATCATGTCCAATACAAATTAGCATGGTAGTTACCTTCTTTAACAAGACTTTTATTACATGATTTGTATTAGGAATTATGTTCCTATTGAGCAAGGTAGATACTATAAATACATGGTGAATAATAGTGGTACAAACACAATATTCTAGCTTACTAAATACATGCCACCTCTATTGTTAACACGTCTTGAAGCTTGTACTTACTCTCACACTAGAGGTATGTACCCCCTAGCGCCCTAAGCCGTCAAGCACTTTTCAATAATTTCTTCTATGTAGGTTTATGTCCAAGCCGGTGGTTGAACGTGCGAATAAATTCGAGCATTAACACCAAGTTTCAACATGTTACAAAGCAAAAATCGTTTATTAACTCTTCTTTGGTTACAATATAGTACATATGATTATATGTAGCTGCAGGTCACAAGAGTTATGATAAAATTAAATTCCCACAACCATATCTACTAGTACTACTATAAAGTATATCTCTATCTAGGACAACAACATTATCAATAACCGTATGATAAGATATGTGAGTGAATATTCCTTTTTTTTAATTGATTTAAAGGTAATGACTAGTGAATTCCAAGTGCAGTTTCTTTCATTCCAAGTTTGTTACACAACTTTTTTAGTTTTTTGAATTTGTTCTAGTCAACAACTTTTACAATTTGAAAGGATTTGGATTTGGGGAAGTTAGCTAGGTTAAAGTATTCATTTGTTTATTTTAATAATAAGTGTTTAAAATTATGAAGCATGTAGTTAAATTTCAACAACATTTGATGGAATTATGTTGAACTATCGCATGATAATAAAGTCCTATATCTAAGCATATATATGCTATAACAGACTAAGACCTAATAGTTTAACTTTATAGGTTAAAATGTGATTCTTATTAAATGTATATAAGTCTACTATATTCCCAATAACTAATATGAATGAATGGTTAACAATACAAGTCATTTAGCAAGAGGATGCATGGTGGACATATAACTCATTGTGAAAGTGGTTTGCTCTCCTCGTAAAAACTATTGGTTGGTTCTTGCCTCACCCTTCCTATTTTTGTAGATATTGAAGAGTACATACTCGTCAATTAGGAGTTGAGATGGTTTAGGCTCAATTAGGATAGATGGGATGGGTAAGGCTTAATGGATTAGGGATATTTAAATGTATTCTTTACACAAGCGGTGTACTCTTATCCGACAACTCTGGGTGGATCAAATAAGAGATATTGAAAAGATTGGTTTGTCAACTAGAAGACATGTAAGCCACACTTAAACAAGTTTTGAGGAGCTTGGTATCGATATAGATAAATTAAGAGATCATATGTTAAGTGGGATATGAAGTAGATTAGCAGTATTTATATATATATAATGAATCAAGTCCTAATAGATTAACTTTTACGTTAAAATGCAATTCTAAATGAGTGTATATATATGGGCATGCTGTATTTGTCGAAGTATTGTGTGATAATAGTCCCACATTAGAACACAATGAGAAAAATTACAAACATATATATTTTAATCACTACAAAAAAGCCTATATGCAACCGCATATCAACAACCGCAGTTGGTCAATGATAGATATTAGCGACTGCATGCGGTAGCAGATTATCTGGTCGTTGGTTGTACACTGGCGACTGCCATTAATGATCGAATTATTATCGATCGATATCGTCGCTAAAATGACGCAGTTTTAGGTTGACGTGGTGCCACGTGGTTCCATATTTTAGCGACCACCATCAGTGATCGCATGCGGTCACTGATATTATTGGTCACTGAAGATTTATTAGTGACCCCATGTAGTCGCTGATGTGAGAAAAAAAATTGGGGTCGCTGATATAACAAAAAATCCCTATTTTGTGGATTTCCCAAAAAAAAATTATACCTATTTGTACCTACTTTATATCCCAACACACATGAGTTCATATATATATAGTAAGTCCTACACGCATTTATAATATCAACTAATTCATTCATTATATCTAAAAAGATTATATCGAATGTAATCCATTCGAATTGAAATATAAACAAACCAACGTAAAGTCTATATATAAAGGTGATCTTAATATAAACATTATATCCATGCATAAACTAATAAAAACGTAGAAAAAGACGAAGAGAAAAATACAAAAACATCTTCACACATGTTCGTTCAAACAGGCCAGTAAAACAAAAGAATAAAATAATGTTAAATATATACCAATTAAGTAATTTGAGTTATTGTAAGTACTAACTACTAAGATTACCTCAAAGCCATCATGGTGTTGTGCTACAGTTGCCACTACATTTGCTAACTCATCAGGTCCCAGAGACTGCAGTTGTGCGCCCAGTGTACGAAGAAGCTCATGATCTTGACAGATAGCTTTGACACAGTCAGTAGCAGTATGAGGCGTCAGCACGTGGCCTGATGTCTGAGTAGACTGCGTAGTAGAACTGTCTGTGCCACTGATAGACGGTCGGAGTCATTGTCCTTGGCCTTGAACGTAATTTTTCTTCGCAAACCGTTGCCCTCTCCCACAATTCTTGATCTATTAGCTACCGCAAGGTGCCAGCAGGATAGCGCTCGTCCATTAATGCATTATAAGTATTATGTCATCAGGTTAAAAATAAAATAGGTTATAATTAAATAATTAATTACACTAAAGAACGACCGACGTTAAAAATTATAAACAACATATCAAGTTATAAAAACTTACACTTATCTGGAGCGCCTCAGGAATACCATCGCGGGTGGCCACGTACACCTCCAGCCAATGGATAGGCTGACCCTGGGAGGAGGCCTCCTAAAAATATAACTCATAATTCATACATATGTATAATTATTAATCACATGCTCTCATACTAATATCATGACTGTAAACATGAGATAAAAAACTTTGCAAAATGCGTACCTTGGCAGTAATATGCTGTAACTGTGAGATATTGTCGTCCCTAAAGGTACCTTTCGCCTTATCGCCTTCAGGTGCACCTGAGACTCTGCTCGTGATGGCAGTCTTGCGTCGTTTAACCCAGTTCTCAGATTTTCACTGCTTACTCATGTCAGCCCATATAGGTTGCACACACCACCGGGGGCAGTACTCATGCATGTATTGCTCAGCCTCTCTTGGATGGTCAATCTGAGCATTCTATAAGGCACTCTGTCTTTCTTTGTTCAAGTTATCTTTAGTTTGAATGGCGCACTTTTGCCAAAAAGGTATCTGTATTATTGTTGCATGTGCGTTGTCCCATCTATACATTTTCTACAAATAAAAATACAATAATAATAATATAATTCAACATTACAAAATAATATTAGTTCATTAATTAAATTATCTTAAGGAATTAAAGAAATATATGCCTAAAATTCAGCCCATACTGTATCTTTGTGGGTGAGAGGTGTGCTCGCCCACATAATAATTAGCATGGGCTAGTTCTGTAAATATAATTGTGAACTGCACTTCACAATCTTGTGATATGCAAAATCAATAAAATATACAACAATTTACATTACAGATAGGTACTTTTATTTTAATATTTAAAATAATTTACAAAAAAATATCTATAACACTACTAATATGATAGCCATATAACTTACATGCTGTCAGGAAGAGGTCGAATCTGGATGAGAATCCGCCCATCCACGTTTTCTTGGCTCTGCTGAAGTAGACATCTATAAATAAAATTTCAGGATATTATTATAAGTTATATAATAATATAAACACAAATAAAATGACAATAATGACATGTAATTGTAAATGAAATGAACATAACAAGAATATAGAGAACATATATATATGTAATTGTACGTAATACAAGTAAAACTAAACTTACAGTTTAATGAAAATCGCTGTCTGAGTTAGAACTATTTTGAACATCATGTGGAGATTCATAACCATCATCTTCTTCAGATTTAGTGTCAATGTCAATGTCAGTCAATAACTCTTCCTCCTCATTATCAACGTCATCTGACACATGTACTGACTCGGGATCCAATTCATCAGGTTCATCTCCACCCTCGAATTGGTTTAGTTCATTATTATCTTCCACATTTATTATAAGAAGTCTATGTAACATCTCCTCATGGTAGAACTCTTCGTCTATTAATTAGACACGATTACGCGCGGGAGTATGAATTATAACTTGTCAATCTGAAGGCGGTCTATCCCTTTTCCTAATAGGACTAGGAGTGTAGTATACTTGTAATGTTTGAGTCGGAAACACAAATGGTGCGTTGACGTACGTGGACCTATGGAGGTCAACATCGACAATTCCATGTCGATCGACACGTAAACCTTTTTCTGGATTAAACCAACGACACTTAAACAAGTTAAACTGACCCCCATACATACCATTGTATGACAACTCTATGATTTTCTCCAACTCCCCATAAAAGGCACGACTAAGCTCATTGTAACAATCTCCTTGAACACACACTCCAGTATTAGTTGTTCTTTTACCACGAGCATATGTCTTTGTATAAATTCATAGCCATTTACTTTGTAACCATTGAGCCTGACTTGGTCCCTATCTGGGCCCATTGTTAGGGCTTGTATATTTAAAGGAATCATTCTGTCATTAAGAGCCTAGAACAATTATATAAATTGTTTATCACTTCATAAATTTTATTAATTAACTTAACTAACTTATTTTGTTCTTTAGCCAAAGTATAAATTTTTTATCACGACTGAGTTGAATATCTTTACCAATGATGCCGTTTTGATTTGCTTTTAACTCGTCATCGTATGATTTATACATGTATTATAAATATTAACATATAAATATATGAGATTACAGATTAAGATATAAAGTTAAATATTAGTTTTACATTTAAGTATGTGCACTATGTAATTCTCGCTCATAGAGGAATATGCGCATCACTTTTTCATAAGCACGACCCGATAGACCAAATACAGAAAGTCGACCATTTAGTTTAACATTGCCCCCATCATCATGTCTCGGAACTCGATTGGCCTTTGTCAAGACTTTGTCGAGAAAATAGATCGTGGCAAACATAGATATCTCATTGAAATTGTATGCTTCATATATCGACCCCTCGATGTAAGCTCTGTTTTTCACCTTCCTCTTTAGGTTTTTCGTCACCATCATGTCTCCACCCTTATTATACCAGTCAGGCTTCTGTTCCATTCTTATATGCGACGTCCCACTAATGTCAATGACTCAAACAAATGCATTTTTTGTTCACTAAAATTTCGACAACATCTCCAATCGGTCTCCAAGTACACAAAATAGACTATAATTTGTACAATCTAAATATTCACCCGGAGAACAATAAAAGATAAACAAGCCAAAATTTCTTTAGAACAAACATATATATATTTTTTTCAGTTGTTGACATCAGCCTAAGTGAGAGCCTGAAATACAAGAACAGTCCAAAACTGGGGACTATTCAAAATTCACTCCTAATAAGTGAATTTTGAACGAGTTTCTAAGCTGAATATAATCCTATTATTTTAAATTATATAATTTATAGAGACCTCATTCTAACGGTCTGAGCTTGGGCAATTTCGGATGAATTAATGTCTGTTATATTATATTATTGTATAAAATATGGTATAATTTAAAATTAAATTTTATTACATATTATTTTATTCCATTTTAAATAACATTATTTTATTTTATTTTTAATTATATCATATTATATTATATTATTATTTTTATTTAGTCTTTCATTGTAATTTTATTATATTATATTATAGTATTAAATATCTTATGATATATAAAATTAAATTAGATTATATTATTTATTCTATTTTAAATTATATTATATTATTTTAAATAATTTTATTTTAATTTAAATTAAATTAGATTATTTTATTTTATTTTAAATTATATTTAATTTTATTTATTTTAAATTATATCATATTATAGTATTTGTGTATTTTAATTTCTTTCTTTCATTTTAATTATATTATATTATTATATGTTAATTTTAAATAATAGTAAGTTTATTTTATTTTAAATTATATCATATTATATTATTTGTATTTAGTATTAGACTTTTTTTATTGTTGCTTTCATTTTAACTTTACTATATTAATGTACATAATATAATATAATACAATATTTAAAATTAAATAATAGGTCAATAACACATTCACACAACCAAAATTATATAAATAGTGTGTAACATTTCCACAGCAGAATAATATATAATCCACCATAATAAAAAAAAATTCTTTCATATTATCCATCAGTCAAAAAGCACAAGTCTAACTTTTGGCTTAAAACAGTAAACCTCCAACACCGTTCATGAACAATAATGAGCTTAATAGTTTAAAACCTAAAGTTAGATGCCAAAATGCAAAAAACAAAACACAAACAAGTTCATTTCACATCTAAAATGTAACCATGAAAGTTTAAACATATACATAAAAACAGCTACCTAGAAATCAAGTTTGCAGCACTAAGGGTGTCATGTTACTATACACGAAGAATGCAAAAATATGAGGGAAAAACCCATAGACCCACCAGTTTTGAGCCCTGCCATCTATTTTTGATAACTTTTATTCATGAAATGAAACTATGTAATGTAATAAGATCAGTAAACTTAAATAATGTAAATTGAGTAGAAATGTAATTTTCCCCTACAAAGGTACATGACATTTAAATTCCTCATTTCATTAATTCCCCATATTATGTGTTACCAAAAGATAAAAAAATGTAACCTATATTAATTATTCATTCCATTTCTCAAAAATTAATTTAGTTTACTGACATAAACTATTACCAAAAGAATGAAGTAGGCAAAGCACTTGATTGAAATATGAAAATTAAGGAGATTAAAGAGAATTGCACATGATAATGAGTACTTTTTTAGTGCTTTTTGAGCTTCTCTAGACAACCCTACACAAATATTCAGAAGCATGAAAAATGGTAAACTGAATTTAATAAAATAGACGGGAAATATATATACTCCAAACCTATGGGTCCAGCTAGTGGCCGTGCGTGGCAGTGAGAAACGATTGTGACGATGACCGACAGGGATCAGTGGTGAGTGGCGATGGCAAGTGCTCTTTTCTTCTCTCTGTTATCCCCTTCTCTCTTCTCTTTTTATTCTTATGTAACTTTGTTGAGTTTCTGCGTTTTTGAAATATTTTAAATACATCAGCGACCTGCAACAGCAACCGATTACTATCGCTGAAACGATCAGACTTCTCTTTATCAGCGACGGCTATCAGCTACCGCATATGGTCGCTGATATAGCAGACATGGCTGTATTAGCGACCAACTTGCGGTTGCTGATAGGTTTCCATCGCAAAAAATATACGTGCCAAAGAATGTGCCAAAAAATTTGGCGGCAAAATTGTAATAGCGACCGATTAGCGAACGATATTCGGTCGCTATTAATAATAGGGACAAATTTCACTAGCGATCACTAAAGGCGGCTGCTAATAATATCAATATAGCGACCACGAAATGTGGTCATTGATAAGGTTGATCGTTGATAACCTATTTTCTTGTAGTGAATGGACTATAGAACTAATAGATTAACATTTTAAGTCAAGATATAATTTTAGATAAGCGTATATAGGCCTGCTATACTCTTAACAACTGGTATCAGAGTCATAATTATGGTCTTAGGTCTTTGGTATGATCATGGATTAATTGATGAAAAATATAATTTATTGAGCAAGTGGTGAAATCTTCTTGCAGAGACTCTTGGTTAGTTCTCATTAGTAATTAGCAAACGTCATGAGCTAAACTAGGTGCTTGGTGTTGATGTTATTACTTACACTCTTTGAGTAAGTAGTGAACTCTTATCGAGGAGACTCTTGGTGGATCAAACAAAAATTTTGAAGAGATAGGTTCATCAGATAAAAGAAGACTTGACGGGCTAGCAAGCTCAAAAAGAGTATGGTTGAATTTCAAAGGAGAACTCTGTATCAGTGTGGATGGGAGAGAGCACGCGTTAAGGTGAAATTGTTAAAGTACAATGAGATAACACATTAGAGCATAAGTAAAAAGATTGAAGACATATATGCATACTCTAATAGACCATAAACTTAATGTCTTAACCTTTTGGATTATAATGTATGGGATGTTGTCGTAAGCAACCAAAAATAAAATCTTACTTTGAAAAATATTTGCAATCAAGTTCTTTGCAGCGTCGGGAGTCTTGTTAACTAGTGCTCCACCACTTGCAGCATCGATCATACATCTATCCATTGGCAATAATCCCTCATAAAAATGTTGGATAAGATGTTGTTCATCGATTTGGTGTAGTGGACAGCTTGAGCACAACTTCTTGAACCTTTCCCAATACTCGTACAGTCTCTCCATTGTCCTGTCGGATGGCGTATATCTCCTTCCTTATGTTGGCAACTCTAGAAGCAGGAAAGTATTTATCTAAGAATAGCCTTTGCATGTCACTCCGTGATTGTATTGAACCTGAAGGGAGAAAGTACAACCAATCCTTTGCTAGGTCTGCCAAGGAGAATGCTCTCAACTTGATGTGCTCCTCATTGACTCCTTGTGGTTTCATGGTTGAACATACCACATGGAACTCCTTTAGATGCTTGTATGGATCTTCACCTGTAAGACCACGAAAAGTAGGCAAAAGATGAATTAGTCCAGATTTACGTTTAAAAGAAACATCTAAAGTAGGATACTCAATGCACAGTGGTTGTTGATTTAAATTAGGAGTAGCCAACTCCTTTAAGGTCGGTGAACTATTGGAATAGAGTTCAAGTACAGCGTTGAGGCCTGGTGAGGATATGAAAGCTTTGTCCTCAACTGTTCTCTTAGCTTGACGAGTCTCTCTTCTTAACCTTCTTGCAGTTCTCTCGATTTCTGGATCAAAATTCAATTCACCAAATTGAGAGGATCGGGTCGTACACTACAAAACAAATTAAATAGTTAACTAAAGAAAACAAAGATAAATAAAACAAATAACACTCCCCGGCAACGGCGCCAAAATTTGGGATGCTGTCGCAAGCAACCAAAAATAAAATATTACTTTAAAAAATATTAATGTAGTAGTGAAAGTAAGAGTCGAACCCACAGAGAGTGAATTATTTTAATAAATCTAATGTTTTCAAAAATATCTAATTAAATGGGGGGGTTTGGAATTAATTATTAACTAATTAAAATTCAAACAAACAAATAAAAATGAATAATAAATAAATATGAGAAAAATCAATTAAAACAAACTTCAGTTCTTTAGTTCAGTATCCCCTTCTTTTAATCAATAAATTAATCAAATTATTATTATCTTTTCCTTCAATTGAAATTAATAATCCTAGATAACCGCCAATCGCCAAGCTACCCGAAATCCTCCTTAAATTATAAATCTAATGCAGCAATCGCTCACAAAAGACCCTAACTATCATACAACCTAGAACTATCAGTCTAGATTTAATATAACAGTTGCATTAAAAAATAGAGAATTAGATTATTCCAAGCAACAATCATAACATCGCAGATTATTTAACTTGCCATCTTGATAATCATAATAATATTCAAAAGTTTGTCCACAATCAAATATTATTAATTGCTACTTATGATCAGATAACATATCGTTTGCTTAATATCAAATCTTAATCTAGCATATGATAAATTATTGATTAACCTAACAGGCCCTTATCAAATTAATCAAGCAAACATCATAAAACAATTAAAACAGATTATCAAGAATAAATCTCATGCATGAAGGAATAGATTATAAAAATGAATTAAAACATCAATTAAAAATAAGGTTCAACATCCCTTTAGAACTGAAAATAAAAACTTAGCCTGATTTGCTTCAAAATAATCTCCACTAGTTGAAAAGCTCTCTCCAAGAAATTAGAAGAAAGATCTCCCAAAAATTTACAATAAATAATGAGAGGTTGGTCCTCTATTTATAGGCCTCTAACTTGTCCAAACCCTAATAGAATTTACAATTAAAAATAAAGGAAAAATAAAATAATTATTATCCTAACCCTAGTTGGAATTAAAATCCAATTTGGAATCAAAAAGTAGCAAAATTCCGAAATAATTCTGTTTTGGGCAATTAATGCGCAAGCCAAACAGCCCCTCCGCGCCCCTTGACCAAGTCAACACGCCAACCCGTGCATTGCGCGTGGCCCAGAAGCCTAAACGACGTCGTTTTTCCTTTTATCTGCTAGCCGCGCATTGCGCGACCGCTGCTCTTCCGTTCTACGCACGCCAAACGACGTCGTCTCCTGCTCGGATTTCTTGTACGCGTGCATTGCGCGGACGCTAGTTTCTAGAAATTACAGTAATGCCCCCGCGCGACCACTTCTCCTTATTTACACTTTTGCCATCCGTGTTGGTTTAATTACCAAAATGCCATCAGACTTTTACAGAATTTACAGATTTACCCCCAAGCTTATTTTTCCTATAAAATAAAATATAAAATAATTAAAAATAAATAAAAATAATATAAAAATACTAAAAATCCTAAAAACACATAATAATAAATAAAACACCTAAAATAAATAAAAACACATAAATAAAAATAAATATAAAAACACAATAAAATTACTTAAATTAACATAAATTAACTAAAATCCTATAAAACATATTAAAACCAAAATAAGATAAATAATTAAACATTTAAGCACATAATAAATATAAAAACTAAGTATTAGGGAATAAAAATATCGTATAATTTAACCCTATCAATGTAGTTCCAAATGAACGTATATAGGCCTGCTGTATTTCCAATAATATTCCCAATGAATAAATAAGTAAAAAAATTCTCTGATTCGTTACAACTCATCTTATTATCTTCGCTAAATAGAATATTTCCCATTTAAAGACCAAAGATATAAAATTTTGTACGCAAATCATAGAAACTGCAGAGCATAATACAATAATTTTCTTTATCATGTAGTTTTCATCTCCCGCTAATTAACACTTTTTTTATTCTCTTTTTTCAACATGTAGAAAGTTTATATATCTATTGATAAATTACAAAACAACATCTTGAACAATTCTAGAGTGTCATTCTTAAATTGTTAAAGATAGTTGATTCAGATGAAATTAAATAGGTTTTAATCTTGAAACGTGTATCAAGGTTGAAGAAGATATATTTATTTTTTCTACGAGCCCACAAGCATGGGCGGATGTACATAGGGGGCAGGGGAGGCATTTGCCTCTGTTGAGTTTTTTTTTTTAATTTTTTTAATTTTAGGTATAGAGGCAAAAATATAATTTAATGGGGCAATTAGTCATGCACAACAGGTCGACCTGTTCTGGCCCTGCCAGGCCTTGGCCATTGACCAGGTCGGGCTTTTGACTTTCAGCCTGTTGGCCAGGCCAGGTAGGGCTTGGTGCTTGAAAAGGGGGTCTGCTGAGGTCGGCAGACCAGGCCTTGGGTCAGGCTAGGTCAGGCCGGTCTGATTCGGTCCATTCAATTTTTTTAGTAATTTTAAATATTATTAAAATACCAATTAAAATTTTAAACTTAATTGATGTATTAATTAAAATAAATGTATTACAAGTTACAACTTATAAATTACAATAATGAATGAAAATATTATACAATTTTAAAGATATTGTATTATTTTATACTATCATTAATAAAATAAAAAAATTATTTTTTTATAGAAAATATTTTTTTTAATTTTACAAATGACTTTTTAATTTTTATGCTAAGTATTTATTAAAATGAAGATGCAATGAAATGTCTGTAAAAAGTGTAGATTGCTAGCTAGGTAAGAAAAATCCTTATATATTACACTGCCCAATGTGTTTTCATGAATTTTTTTATTTGTATATAAACCAATATGCATGAATGAACGTATTGAAAGAGTTGTCACAAAAAGGAAGTTTTCGTCTGCAGTGGGAGAATTAAAATAGCAGAGAAAGAAAATTAGCAAGTCGGGCCGGCGCTTTGGGTGAACTACGTCGGGTTTCAGACCGGTCAGGCCAGGCCGGGCCAAGCCGAATCTGAGTCAAAAAAATGTGTCATGTTCGTGACCTCTAGGACGGGCCTCAAGCCATTTATGCACCACTAGGGGCAATGTAGGCTACATTTCAGTTTATTATTAACATTTCCCACATTATATCGGTGTTTTTATATGGCTGATTTTCTATGCCTTTGGTTCATTTTGGCTACATGGTTAGTTATCTTAGATGTACAGTGATCGTTAGAAATATAACATTTTTTTTTTCTATCCCATCTTTGTTATTCATTTATTTTTTTTTAATTATTCCGTCTTCTTTGCAGTGGCCTTTTTTCTAGCTTCATTCTGAGACACTGGTTCTAATCATAATTTTAATTTATGGGTTGATTTTGATATATTTTGGCTTGATTTTTTTTGAATATGGGAAGTAAATTTGGTTTGCGATTTTGAGAAGATATTAATATTGAACGGTTGGAATTGTATTTCTTTAGGGAATAGTTCAAATTGAACTATGACAAGTAGATTTCTGAATCATCTCTTGAGTCTTAACTCATGTTTTTATTCTAGGATTCTTTTTAGTTTGGATTATAATTTTTTTTTTTTGTGTTTTAGAATTTTATTTATGTTGCAATTTGCATAAATTAGTGGTTTGTTTGGGGTTGTTAACTATATCATATGTTAATTGATTTAGGCATTCATGATATGTTTGCAAAATTCAAACGTTCCAAAACTAAAGTATCGGCATCACAATCCATCCGAGTGGATGAGATTACTCAAAATCTCTCAAATAAAATTTCTATTCAATAATCATCTCAAAATACCAATTCTCGATCTCAAGTTGAATCCGATATAGAAGACGTACTTGTTGTTGATTCGGAATTAAAACTATCTATAATGGAATGTAATGCAAACAAGAGAGATAGTATTCGTTGAGAATATTTGCTTAAGGGTCTTTATCAACCAATTATATTGAAAATAATATATTTGAAACTATTGATAATGAAGTTCTCTCAGAACATTTTCAAGTTATGGAGTCTAGGAAGATAATATTGTAATTTATAAATATTATTATGATTATTTAATATTATAATTAGTTTAATTTTTTTTATTTAACTTCAATAAAAAAAATTAAATATTAGTTAAAATCAATTATTAAAAAAAATAGTTAAAATCCTCTTTTACTGAATAAAATTTCTGAATCCGCCTCGACCACGAGGGATGATGCATTTTCCTGACTTCTTCATTTGAAAACAATTGTTTTGTGCATTCCCTTAGGATGGCGGGTCTCTTCTGGCAGAGCCACGACTACAGTAGTCAGCAGATTCTACATTATTATACTGACTCTTCGCATGAGCAGCTTTTTACAAACCCGTTTTTAACCGTTGTTTGGTGTAACTTTTTGGCATGTTATAATAAAAGTATTTTACTTATCTTTTCTACTAGTAAGGTGACTATATGAGAAATTGATAAATAATAACTACCTTGAAATTATGCACTCGCCAATGTTCAATGTATTCTAGATTGATCTTTCAATAAAAGATTGTTAGTAAAACTACACATGGACAATTTCAACGAATACCGAATTCCATTTTTTAACAACCCCCCCCCCCCCCCCCCCCCCCCCCCCCCCCCCCCCCGGGGCCACATCGAATGGTGCATTATCACGACTTCTTCTTCAACAAAATTAAACATTAAATTTTTGGTATTCTCTTATAGATACCGCTATTCAACTTAAAATTAATTAGATGAAATTTTATATCTCAAGACTTTACATTGCATGTAACGTACACTCAAACACGTACGTGAATAGATTATAATAGGTGACACGGAGCATGTAGCTATTTAACCATTCGGTATATAAATGAATGCTTACTCAGATACTATTTGATCGTAAAGCAGCCTTAGACGCCCACTAATCTAGAGTTAATTAAAATAATTGAACTTTAGTCAAGTAATTAAAAAATCGTACATTCAATATTTTTGTTGAACTAAAAATCATTAAACTTCTAAAAAATGTCAGTAATAATCAAAAAATTTGACTAAATTATATGTAGACGTCAGCTCATATAGTCAAATTTTGGTTATTTTTAATTTTTTTGAAAGTTCAATAGTTTTTTGTAGAACAAAAATAGTTTATATATTTTTTAATAGCTTAACAAGAGTTCAATAATTTTTTACCCATTAATTCCACTCATTTAATTCACATGTTCTTATGTGAGTCTGTGGTGTTAACATGATCTGAGTTGATAATTTTAGGATGTGGATTGGGACCAAACCTAAACTGAGTCGATAATGTTCAATTCATGTATGTATCCAGAGCATCAGCTACAGTCACCTTAACAAGTCAAATCAAAAAGTTATGATTGTTGATTGTAGAATTAATCATGCTTGGTCAAAATTTGAGTCCGAATCAACTCATAAAATGATAAGTCGAAGATCTTTCGCCTGAAAAATTGAGTAGCCACTCACCACACAATTTGAATAGAATCTCTTCTTATGATTCAGTTTTAGGAAATGATGATGGGAACTTAGCGGCTGATGTTGCGGGTGAAACGTGTGTATGTCAAAAGTGCTTAGGGGATGGTGATAATCAAGTACAGAGGTCTCCTTATATTTGTAGAGAATGCAATTATTGATGATTTAGTGTAGCCTAAATTATATTTTTTTTAATAAATTGAAGATATTCTAAGTGAAAGAAGCACAATAGAAACAAAAGAAGAAAAAACATAGGAAGAAAAATGATAAATTGAGGGATAAGGATAAGTTTAAAAACTTTATATTGATATACAGTTGGATTAGTGAGGTTTGGAAGAAAGCATTCAGAGACATATTGTGAGGTATTTCATAAAGTCTTGTCCATTATTCTTGTGATCATGACTACATTAGAATTTCAGTTATGACAAAATATTTATATACCAAGTAGTAGCTTAATGTGCGGCAGCAGTTGATTTTCAAATAGAATCTAGTTTTCGTGGGTTTCATTTGTATTGGGTTTTGGGTACCCAAATGGAACGTCTATGGAGGGTCCGACTCGACCATTTGGCGGTAAGTCAAATTATCCTATTGACTTGGCCAGTTCCGTTTACTTTTTAAAGATTATTTTGACTAGCTGTTGAAGAGATTATAGGGAGTGGGTATAACAGTCTTACCACGTTGTTATTAAAACCCACATATTCTAATGATATGGATATCAGTTGTTATTTAGACAGAGAGAGGATAGTACGTATTAGAAAAATATAGCTCCAACAGAAAAAATAAAAATACACACTACCAATTAGAGAACTCCCAATGTAGAGAGATTCCCAGTTGTTTCCGATTGTGAATATTGAATCACATTCTCATCTCGTATAGATTGTAGTTCGGTGTCTCTGTTGTGCTCATGTACGTGACACAGATATTGTGGGTTTACAAGGTTTTTCTGCACCAAAAGCACACACGCTTCAAGAGGTATGTGTTTTTTGGTTTCTGTTTTCATGTAAATCAATCGTGGCATGCGAATTATTCCTCCTTCATTAGAATCAGAGCAGGTTTTCTCGATCATTAGTATGCTATGTATGTATTATTTTACACGATATGTCATGATTGCATGTTTAAAAAGTTCGAAAACATCATCTATGGCAAAATGGAATGAGTATTCAGCTCAAATTCTCACATTATAACCACAACACTTGCCTCGGGGAGAACATGAGATCAGTCGTAAACCTGAACGTCCTGAGTTTAAATCCCACTACAAGCAGTACCGTGGCCACAGACACAGGTTTCGGCCTTCAAAAACACCTAGTTCAGGACAGAGGAGATTTAGTCTGGCTGCAAGACTGGGACACTTTCCTTTAAAAAAAATTAATAAATTCTCACATTATCTATTCTCACATTACATAGATAAATTCTAACTTTCTATACATAAGCTAAGGTTCTACTTCCCACTTGTGATTGTTAGTAGAGAGCTGGATTTGCATACTTTCATAATACTGAAATAGAGAGAGTTGCAAATCCAACTCTTGTTATATGAAATGCAAGTTGTTTTTATAAATTGTTCGAATAGATTGTCCATGTGCAACTGCCTAGAAATTAGTATCCAAATATTACAAGAATAAAATAAATACTTAAAAAATATAGTACATATTGCTCACATGAACTTATTTGAATATTTTATATGTTATTAATATTGCTCACATGAACTTATTTGAGTATTTTGTATGTTACTAATACAAATGCAACTGTTATACCATTGCAGCTCCTTTATTTTAAGCTCCAAAACTTCAGCATGAATTTCTTCATGGTTGGATGTTCAAGTTTAGTTGTTGCCTGGCATGCAAGATGTTGCAACTAAGTACAAGTTATTTTTTCTTTTAAGAGTAGCTCCAAAGGTCTCACTCATGTCTAGACTTTCTGGCTTCATCCCAAGGGGAAGCTTCCAGTTAAAATGGTAGAGTAAAAGAGCAAGAGGAAGTTCAACAGTGGCAACGCCAAACGAGAGGCCTGGACACATTCGCCTTCCTGATCCAAGTGGCATATAGTTGAGGTTAGTGCCATTAAAATCAGCGGATATGTTATCGAATCTTTCTGGTTCAAAACTCTCGGCATCAACCCAATATTCAGGATCCCTTCCAATCGCCCATGCATTAATTACGAGTTTGGTATCGATGGGTATTCGGTATCCATCAATCTGACGTTCATCTCTGCATTTTCTAGGGAGTAGTAAGGCTAGAGGTGGGTGCAACCGGAAAGTTTCTTTGATCACAAGTTTTAGATAACTTAATCCTTGGATATCATTTTCATATATTGTTGTCTTTCCCTTGAAAGCTTGTCTCACTTCAGCTTGTGCCTTCTCCAATACTCGGGGATTTCTAATTAACTCGGACATTGCCCATTCAAGCGCTGTTGCAGAAGTGTCCGTTCCACCGATGAGCATGTTCTGTAACAGTAAAGATATGTCTGATGTTTTGGCATTCTAAGAGCAATAATATTTAACTTTATATCTATTGAACACGAACTAGTTATAATAAAGTCATCCTTCACTTATCATCTATCAAGCCTATTAGAATGAGTTGCATAAGGCTAACGAATTTAACCCACTTGCAATTCAAATGCAACTGATTCCTCCAGGTTTGACAAATGATAAATTATTGGCAATTTCATGAAATTCGGATTCATAGTAACTATCAAGAGGAAAAAATCTTACCAAAATAAGACCATAGATGTCATCAGTTGTGATAGGAAACTCAAAGCCACCTCTCTCTTGAAGACTCAGAAGAACATCAACTAGATCCTCCTCCGCTGTCACACCATAACCCTTGTTTGTGTTGTCTTGGTTCTCTTTATGCTCAAGGATTATGTTGTCAAATATATTGTCAAGCTTCTTCCGAATTGTCTGCAACTTAGGCTTCATCCCGCTCAGGACGTGAAGCAACTTTATTGAAGGAAACAAATCAGAAACATCAAAACCTCCAGCCAAAGATGCTATATCTTCGATCGCCTGTATGAGCTCATCTTGGTATTGGCTCCTCTTCCCTACTGTGGCTCTACAAGTTACAGCGTTTGTCAATGCCGAAAACCCTTTGGAAAGGTTGATAGGTGATTCTAATGATGACTGAATTGATTGAACAAGACGCCACGCCTCCTCCTCCCGAATAGAACGAAAGAAAGTGACTTTGTTGGCATTTAGGAGTTCCACTGTACATAGTTTACGCATTTGCCTCCAGTAATCGCCGTAGATAGACATAACCAAGTCTTTATCATTGCGCAAGAGAATCTTGGATGCAAAAAGTTTTGGCCTGTCTGCAAAGGCAATATCATGAGTTCTCAATACCTCTTTCGCTACTCGGGCGGATGATACGACAACCGTGGAAATTTCACCAAGTTGTAGATGCATGAGAGGTCCATGTTTAATGGCCAAATCTCGGAGACCACGAGTTTGTAGTGTACCTGCCAAATGGAGCATATTTCCAATGACAGGTAGCTTCCATGGCCCGGGTGGGAGTTTTTGTGTTTTGGAAGCTTTCAGTTCCTTGGCTAACTTAAGCAAGAAGATGGTGAAGGTGAGGAGGACAAGGGAAGATATGACTGTAAATAGGGAATAATGGAGCTCCATTTCTGCTACCACGCAAGTAGATAGATAGATAGATTAGTAGTGTAGATATTCTTAGGTATCTGCATGTCATTTTATACTCGAGCATTCCAAGTGTGAACTCATAATTTGAATTAAATCTTATTTGGCCTAGTCCTCCGACGAATTAATTGAAACCTTTCTATACTTTTCCATATTATTTTGCCGTCTATAGAAGCAGAGTTTTTAACGGTACAAAGTCAACTATGTATTTTTCTGTTATAAAAAAATATATGTTTTTTAACATAATTGATTTTACTGAAAAAGACATAGTTAACTTTGTACCCTAAAAACTACCTAACTAGTATACTCAATATTTAAGGTTTTTTTATAGATAAATTCAACCATATAAATTTTAAAAATATATAAAAATATTTGAATATATGAATTTTTATATAATTTGGTGATATTTATTATCAACTTTATGAAAGTTTAAAAAAATTTAGTCGTTAAAAAATATACTTATTTTACAATGTTATAATAATGGTGTCACATAACCTCAATTAAATAAAAATTACATTTACTCATATTTTTACATAATCTTTACATTCATAGAGTTAAATTTTACTAAAATAAACTTAAGATAAACTCATTTTATATAACTAAAGTATATAAGTTATATACCTAAAGGGTATCTCGGGCAAACCCTTGAGATTTTATATTATATGATAAGAGATTGTTTGCTAAAAGAAATATTTTTGTTTAAATAATAAAAAATTAATTGAGTGAATTAAAGCATAGAATTTATTTTTTGACATGTTGGTGACCTAACTGCAATCCTACAAGAACTATACTCCTTGTATGGTTTATAAAAATATCGAAGGCCCCCTTAAGCTATCATTAAGTCCCTATGGATTCTTTAAGGGGCTATGAAGAAGGAATATCATTAAATCTCTTAGGATGATTAAACCAGGATGAGAGTGGTACAAGTAGAAAGATACATAGCTACTGGGTGATAGCATTAAGTATTTTAATATAAACTTTGGATTATGAGAAATTAGATAAATAATTTATGGTAATCTACCTTATTGAGCAAGAAAAAGGTTAAACAACACTGGGAACTTGTAACAAAACGATAGCCATGTAAAATATTTAAAAAAAAAAAAATCATATTAACAAATTCATGTTTTTAAATATTAAGTTTTGCAAGAGTACATATTCAATAATCAATATTTTCAGTCTGCTGAAAAATATCTCTTACTAGTATACGACTTTTGAATTTAATTTTTATTTTTGTTGTTGTGTTAACAGATATCTAGTATATAATAAATTAGACAAATCAAATATCTTCAGAAAATATGTCTTGTTTATAATAAGTAATTGTTATAGGACAACATATATACTCTGTATATTCTAACATGTTTGGATGATATTTCCTTAGTTAATGCTGCATTAAATATGTAGCTATTATTATTATTATTATTATTATTATTATTATTATATTCAGTGACCGTTTCCAATCAAACTAGAATCCCACAAGAATTGGTCAAAAGTAGTTTAGTTTCTGAAACGGATATAGTATTCATGTGTAAATTAATTTTTGACTTGGTCAGACGTAAAACTCTGTTACTAGATACAACATTAACATTTAACTTTGTAATATATTTTATTCACATAAAATACAACATTAATAGTACTCCGAACTTGACCGTCGTTTTTAATAACGTGGATTTGATTTGAAAATTGACAATACCTTTATCTGTCTAATGACCATATGTCATCCATAAGTGTTTTCTTAATAAATAAAACGGCTATTGGAGTGCCGGCTGCTTAATTTAGTTTTTAAATTAAAATCTTTGAAAATTAACAAACTATTGGAGTGCCGGCTGATTGGTATGGATAATAATTTATTATGTTAATTATTAAGATAATAAATTAAATATAGAATAAATATTTAATTAAAATTTAAAAAAAATAGTTATACTTATTAAATAAAAAATTGTTAAATTATATATGAAGATTATTTCGATCAATTATCAAATTAAATATTTGAATGGAGTATAAATTTATTTAATTATGATTATGAGAAAGTAATTATTTTTATTTTATTTAAATTTGTAACGAAATGCTATATTAGTGTCTATATTGATAAAATTTGCTTGAAATTCTAATTTAAATAAAAATATGAAACTCAAATTTTAATAAATTTTATTTTAATTATGATAATTAATTAATAATAAATTTACTATAATATTTCAGAAATAATAAGAGAGAGAGAGAGAGAGAGAGAGAGAGAGAGAGAGAGAGAGAGAGAGAGAGGATATGCTCCTGGATTGTAAAAGTTCTCCAACAGATTCATAACCGGAGTTGGGACGGTCACATTAGTATTGATAATACTTACAATAATTGTAGAGACAAATTTATCCTCAACTAAACGGGCCAGGTTGAAATTTTGGCGGGTTTAGGTGAAATTTGGAGAAAGAAACAGAATTCACATCAACTGACCATTTTAAAAACTCAATTGGTGAAAATTGAATTTTAATGACCACTGTGATACTGGGTGACAATTTAGAGGAACAGAAGTGTCATTTAATCCTATAAAAACTATCAAGTTATTGGAGTGCCGGTGGATTAATATAGACTCATCTGAGAACGAATTAAATAAAACAAAATAAATTATAATTTGTTTACTGTTGATTTATCAAAAAAAGAACTCATATAAGAGAATGTATATATATATATATATATATATATATATATATATATATATATATATATATATATATATATATATATATGTAGTGATACTTTTGCAATTGTTCAAGCGAACTTATTATTTATGAAGCAACATATTACTATGATTCGTTTATTCTACTAACACAAGAAAAAATAATAAATTTTTCAAGAGAAAATACAATTGTTGGGATATAATTATTTGAGCCTGGTTGAGGTGTAGCCCAATTAATCTATTTTCTTTTGACCCGTCTTTGGTGTGATCATTGAACCATGACTTGGGTCGGCCCAATATAGTTAATTCTGGTGGTTTGAATAAAGAGTGTCAAAGTAGTTCATATCTAAGTTGGATTGAGCGTCCCAATTTGAAGGGGTGATGTAGTTCTAATTGGGAAATGACTCAGTCAACTCGGTAATGGCAGTTATAAAGAGAATCAAACAAAGACTTTCACTCTAATTGGTCTCGGGTGGATATCACTTGTATAAATACAGCCATTAACAGTGGTCACGGTACACATTCTTTCATACAGAATTTTATTGTTTTTCAACAATTTAATTCCCTTCATTATTTACACTTTTGGCTTGTACATATTGATGAGTATATTATTTATACATTTATTTTCTCCAAAAATAGATTTATTAGCTTAATTTTATATTTATTTTATTTTAATTGGATTTATTTTGGTGTACAAATTTTGAGAAATTAAAAAGTCCAATATGCTGATCCAAGGGCAGGCCCACGAGAAGAAATATTTTAATAGGTCCAAACAAGCAAAGTAGTAGCAGCAGCTAAACTGATTCGAAATTCAGCATTCAAATTGAATACGGTCCATTAGATATTTATGAAGTACTATTATTAGTAGTACTACTAGTATTATATTAGTATTAATGGAGTGTGAATGTATTTTGCCAGGCTTGGCTCATTAGTTGAAAATATAATAACCCAATCAGGATGAAACATGTGATCAATACTAAAAGTCATAAAGCTGCATGACTTTAAAAGATAAAGCAAATGATACTTTGCGGGATAAGTTAGAAAAAGTGTTCGAAATAGAAAAATCAGCTGCAGCTAAAGCTTATAAAGAAGCAGTACACAACAACTTGGGAGGATCATTAGCCAACGAAAGTGAGTATCCGGAGAACAGTAGTAGCTGCAATACAGGAGCGAAGGAATCGGATTAATGGCACAATAATAGAACAACAGCTACAAAGCAAGGAGAAGAAGCAGAAAAGAAACAAGGCAGTCACGTATAAGCATAAACCATGGTTTATTATTTTATCCTTATTCTTGTTTCCATAATATGTAGCTAAATTTAATTTCTGAAGTGTAGGATGAAACAATATTATTTATGTATGGATAGAAATTTATTATTAACTTCTAATTTGGTTTTAATGGTTAAAAATTCTTATTTATTTGATTGAGTTGAATTAAATTGTTTCATTTATAATGCCATGTATTTTGAATAGTTTCAATTAGTTTAATTTAATCCAGGTTGCGTTTTAAACGTTTTAATTAAGAATTGAGGTTATTTGTTTTTCAAAATATTGGATACATATAATACTTTGGTCTTATATATTTAACTTTGAAAATAAGAATTTACAAAAAGAAATATTTTATGTACTTACATGAAAAATCTTGAGAAAGTATTGAATTGATTTTCAAATTACTACTCTGAATTAATAATGAATAGTAAGACAAGCATAATTAATATTGTGGATTCCGAGCTTCGGAATTTTTTTCCATTTATTATATTAGTCTTAATTTTCTTTATATTTAGGTTTTAGTTTTAATTAATTCAACAATTATTTTTTATTAATTATATTAGAATTTAATTTAATTTATACTTCATTAATTTTTCAATAATCCTTGTGGGATCGACCTCGTACTTTGCGTAAAACTATTTTACAATAAATTCATGCGCTTGCAAGTTTTTACAAAATTTAAGCATAACAAGTTTTTAGCGCCGTTGCCGTAGATTATTAAAAATATTAATTAATTTAAATTTTGTTTAATTTTTCTACTAGTTTTAGTTTAGTTTATTAGTTAGAAACTAATTGTTTCATTCATGCATTCATACATGTAGAGCACATCTTGTTTAGGTTTTTATTTTATATTTCTTTTTATTAAATATAAAATGTGGTGATTGATTGAGTATTAAGGTACGTTGAATTTCTCCTTCTTTTCACATAATTTTAGGACATTTTATGTGTTTACAATTTTTTTTTAATTGTGAATTTTTGTTTTTAATCTAACATTAAGGGCAAAAACTCATAATAAGATAAGTTGAAGATTTCATCATCCTTTCTTGGCCCACAAACAATCACACTTTGCATAACCGACCAAATAAAATCAAGCAGACGTTGGCCCCTAGGACTCTCAAGCTCAATTATAACAAGTGACTCTAAGATGAGTCTGAATTTTAAATTAATCAAATTACTGGTGTCTAGGCAAGTGGTTCAAAAGGTAAACACCTAAAGAACGCATGGTTACTTAATTAGTCACCGTATTTACGGAGAGACTCCCCCGTTCTTACACTTAGCTAGCTAGTGATTGATTAATTTTGAATTTGGTGGACCTTAAAGAAAAACTTGAAACAATTAGGAGTTGTGTAGATTTTATTTAGGTTGATCTTAGAAATAGTTTTATTTTATTTATTTATTTTCTCTTATTTGTTTTTGTGTGCTTATTTGCTCACATGATTAGAAAAAATAATTTTGCATTTAAAATGGTTGATGACAACGATAACAATGAAGTAGTGGAGTCCTTAGCACGTGAGGAGATATCACTTAAGGAGTATTTTTTACCAGTCACACCTAATCACCCTTCTTGCATCGTGTTGCCACAAACTCGAGCGACACATTTTGAGTTTAAACCTAATGTAATACAACTCATTCCATCATTATATGGGTTAGATAGAGAGGACCATTACATGCATGTCAAATAATTTTTAGATATATGTACAACTTTTAGGTTTCAAATTTTTTCAGATGAATCTGTGAGGCTTCGTCTATTTCTATTTTTCTAAAAGATAGGGCTAAAGCATGGTTGAACTCACTTCCTTCTAATTCAATCATTAGTTGGGACCAATTAATTAGTAAATTCTTGTCAAAAAAATTTCCACTGTCTAAAACAAATGCCATTAGAAGAGAAATTACAGATTTTCGTCAAACTGAGGGTGAGCGATTTTATTTGTGTTGGGAGAGATTTAAGGACTTACTTTTAAGGTGTCCACATCATGGTTTTGAATTATGGAGACTCGTACAATATTTTTATAACGCTTTGACCATGTCAAATCGTCACATGATTGAGTTTATGAATAAAGGGGAATTCTTGAATTTAAGTAGCACTGAAGCTTAGTGATTCCTTGAAACCTTGTCCGAAAATTCTCAACAATGGGATTTTTCTAATGAGAGAGAGAAGCCTAGAAAAATGGGGTTATATAAGGTAATAGATGATTTTGATGTAAAAAATATCTTAGGAAACCTTACTAAGAAGGTAGAAGCCCTTGCTTTGAGTCAAACTATGAATTCCGCGATGAGTGCTAGGAATGAGGAGTGTGCATCGTTTGTCAATTCACCATACACCTCTCTAGAGAGTTATATTGACCAAGCAAATGCTCTAAATTCTTATGGGAGATCATCTGATAATTCATTTTCTACCACATGCAACCCTAATTGGAGGAATCACCCAAACTTGTCTTGGAGGCAAAGTCAGCCTCCAGTGAATTATGGAGGGCAACAATTTGTAGCCCCGAATCCATTACATCCTTCAAGTTTTCAGTCACAATCTCATTTTGTTTCCCCTCAAAGAAAACTTTCCTTAGAAGACACTTTGCAACAATTTATGCAAACCATTCAGCAGTCTTTTCTTGGTACCCAGCAATCTATCTTGAAGCTTGAAACTCAAATGGGGAAATTAGTCATTGACTTAGGCGAGAGAGAGAAAGGGAAGTTGCCTAGTCAACCCGTTCCTAACCCCAAAGGTCAGTATGAAGTCACCAATCCTGACAAGAGTCTTGAGGAAGCGAAGTCCATCACTATCCTTAGGTCTGGTCAAAAATTAGATAATCATGCAAATAGATCTAGTGATAAGAAAATAGATGAGAAACCTACTCTTAAATAATCAAAAGAGCCCGAAACACCTATTGTGCCTTATGTCCCTAACGCTGACCCGGTAAGAAAGGCACACCATATAACGATATTTTAAAAGTGTTTAAGCAAGTTTGCATAAACATTCTTTTTCTTGATGACATTCAACAAGTGCCCTCTTATTCTAAATTCTTAAAAGATCTATGTACAGTGAAAAGAAAAATAAATGTCCCAAAAACAGGATGTTTGACCGAGCAGGTTAGTTCCATAATCTAAATGAAAACTCCTATCAAGTATAAAGATCATGGATGTCCTACCATTTCTTGTGTTATAGGTGACCATGTGATCGATAGGGCCTTACTTGATTTAGGTGCGAGTGTCAATCTATTCTCATATTCTGTGTATGCACAATTAGGATTAGGATAACTTAACCCTACCCCTGTGAGACTAGCCAATAGGTTTGTTAAAGTTCTTAGAGGTATCATAGAGGATGTCTTGATCAAGGTTGATAAGTTTTACTTTCCTGTCAACTTTATTGTCATAAATACTCAACTTGTGGAGAATGTTAATGCTCAGATTCTTGTGATTTTATGGTGACCTTTCTTTGCCACTTCTAACGCGATAATTAATTGTCGCAATGGGGTTATGAAACTCTCTTTTGGGAATATGACTGTAGAACTCATTGTGTTCCATGTTTGTCAACAACTTCCTGATTATGATGACTTATGTGATGTTAGTGTTATTAAGAGTCTTGTTTATGATTCCTTTAGGCAGTCATCCTATGATGATCTGTTAGAAAGATGTTTAGCTCATTTTGGCATGAATTTTGATGATGATGTTGTAATCAGTGAAGTGAACTCTTTGTTATAATCTACCCCATTAATGAATACTACGAAATGGAAAGATAAAATTGAACATCTCCCGCGTTCTAAATCCATACCTATTTTGGAACTGACAATCCAACCCATGATCCAAGAGTTGTCTATGACTCAAGTGATAAATGAAAATAAACTTACGGTTGTAAATGATCCAATAGACTTTTTCTTAAATCATCTTGACCGATATTGGGATGAGCCTGAATACTTGAATAAGGTTAATGAGTTGTTGAGGTCCACTATACATGATTCAACAACATGTGAACATGCATTTGAACCAATTTTTTCATGTTTTGACAATGTAAGTAAAAACTTTCTTGTGGTTGATGCTAAACATAACTGTGATGAAAATTTTGACTATTTTCAATTGCTTAGACCTCCTGAAAATCATGAAAAGTTTACATTTATTTGCCCTTTTACATCACTATTTTATAGCTGCATGTGTTTTAGGATCTATAAAATTTATAAATATGTTCATTTGTTTTCTTTTTTACCACATTTTTTTTATTAGTTTAGTATAGGGTATTTATTTTTTAATGTGTCAGTTTCTTTTAGTTAGTTAGGTTCATTATTTTATTCTTTGTGAGTACTAATTTTATTTTTCATAATTTTGTTCTTTTGTTAGAATGTAATACAAAATCAACCAAGTGTGATATTTTCCTTATTTGATATTGTCACTTATATGTGGATTTATGCATGTGCATTTTTGGATACTATATAATAAAACATTAATGACAATGCATGATTTAGGTATGGGGGAAAGTTTTTGCATTTTTGTTAGTTTTGTATTTTTGTTATTAGATTATTTATTTATTTGTTTATTTTTCTTATTTTTAGGAAATTTTAAAAAAATTAAAAATTAAAAATTTTAAAAAATTGTTTGACTTTTTATGAGTTGAATTAATTCTAATAAGTATCCGGGAAGTAAAAACATTAGCAGGATTAAAAGATTTAGAACCATTGAATCTTTGATAAGATACAAAATCTTAATTTTGAATACCATCTTGAATAAAATTAAAATTCATATGCATTTTTGCACTTCACGTTTACACTAATTCTTAGTTGCAGGGTATAAACTATTATCCAAGCAGTTTTAATAAAAAAGGAAAGGAAAAAATATAACGCAGCAAGATGGAGAGTAAAACGCAATCATTGTAAGAAGAAAAAAAGTTGAAAAATAAATAAATATAAACACTACTTCGATGTCTATCAAATTAAAAAATAACACTGAAAAATATGATGGATATAAACAGTTAACTAGTCTATTTTTGTGGTCTTTATTACTCGAGTTAGTAAGTCCTTAGGGGTGTCTTTACACTTAATGACCTAAAGCCAGCTAGTTTGAGAGTCATTGGTCAAATGCTCGTTACATGAGTAATTCACAAAGTCTAAGAAAAAGAGACATTGCACAAATCAAGAGTAAAAATAAAAAAAAATAATGGAAAAAGAAAAAATGAGTTTGATTGATTTTCATGGTTAAAGTCCCTACTAAGAGTTACATCACATAAACATGCATGCATCATGTGAAATTAATTTTATGAAATATGGTATTTTAAATGAATATGGACTATTTTTGATAAGATAAAAGAGTGGTTTTGAATTTAATCTTGCTTAAGCGTAATGCCCATGATATATAAAATTTTTATTTTGATTTCATAATTGGTTAAACTCCAAAAAAAAATTATTTTAAATTTTATGGATATATTCATTACAAACCCTCATAAAACATAACTCGTCCAATTAGGTTAACCTTGGGGTTTAAAGGCTTGTAGTATATGTTAAATATTATCGTGTTAACTACGAAAATGGATTAGGATTAATTAGGATTTTATTTTATTTATTTGTTTCAATTTCTTTTCTTTTCTTTTGCTCGAGGACTAGCAAAATCTAGGTTTGGGGGTATTTGATGAGTATATTATTTATACATTTATTTCCTCC
This sequence comes from Hedera helix, assembly GCA_947179155.2. Taxonomy (NCBI): domain Eukaryota; kingdom Viridiplantae; phylum Streptophyta; class Magnoliopsida; order Apiales; family Araliaceae; genus Hedera; species Hedera helix. The sequence continues at coordinate 2,877,479 of OX359286.1, forward strand.
AAAAATATATTTAGCATATACTACAAGTTAATTTAATTGAATTTATTTTGGTGTGCAGGTTTTGAGAAATTAAAAAGTTTAATATGCTGATCCAAGAGCAGGCCCACGTGAAGAAATATTTTAATAGGTCCAAATAAGCAAAGTAGTAGCAGCTAAACTGATCTGAAATTCAGCATTCAAATTGAATACGGTCCATTAGATATTTATGGAGTACTATTATTAGTAATACTACTAGTATTATATTAGTATTAATGGAGTGTGAATGTATTTTGCCAGGTTTGGCTCATTAGTTGAAAATCAAATAACCCAATCAGGAGGAAACATGTAATCAATACTAAAAGTCAAAAAGCTGCTTGACTTTAAAAGATAAAGCAAATGATACGCTGGTGGATAAGTTAGAAGAAGAGTTGGAAATAGAAAAATTAGCTGTAGCTGAAGCTTATAAAGAAGCAGTACACAACAGCTTGGGAGGATCATTAGCCAATGAAAGGGAGTATCCGGAGAACAGTAGCAGCTACAGGAGCAAAGGAATCGGATTAGCGACACAATAATAGAACAGCAGCTACAAGGCAAGGCGAGGAAGCAGAAAAGAAATAAGGCAGCCACGTATAAGCATAAACCATGGTTTATTATTTTATCCCTATTCTTGTTTCCATAATGTGTAGCTAAATTTAATTTTTGAGGTGTAGGATGAAACGATATTATTTATGTATGGATTGAAATTTATTATTAACTTCTAATTTGGCTTTAATGGTTAAAAAATCTTATTTATTTGATTGAGTTAAATTAAATTATTTTATTCATAATATCATATATTTTGAATAATTTTAATTAGTTTAATTTAATCCGGGTTGAGTTTTAAACGTTTTAATTAAGAAATGAGGTTATTTGTTTTTCAAAATATTGGATACATATAATACTTTGGTCTTATATATTTAACTTTGAAAGTAAGAATTTACAAAAAAAAAAATATTTTTATGTACTTAAATGAAAAATCCTGAAAAAACATTAAATGATTTTTAAATTGCTACTTCAAATTAATAATGAATAGTAAGACAAACATAATTAATATTATGGATTCCAAGTCTCAGAACTTTCTTCCATTGATTAAACTTAGTTTAATTATTAGTCTTGATTTTCTTTATATTTACGTTTTAGATTTAATTAATTCAACAATCATTTTTTGTTAACTAGATTAGAATTTAATTTAATTTAGATTTAATTAATTTTTTAATAATCATCATAGGATCGACCTCTTTCTTTGCATAAAACTATTTTACAATAGATTCGTGCACTTGCGAGTTTTTACAAAATTTAAGCACAACACCTATTCACACACCAGAGCTATCCCCCGACGGCCCAACCAGTCAGGCTCCTCCCAGTGTGGCTATTAATTGTACAAGTTGCTCGTGCTTTTTGGTGATTTCCAACATGTATACAAAATTTGGCGTTAGCATTGGCGCTAGAAAGAGAGTCTTGATAAAATTATGTTCGGAAAATCACTAGTTATTCGAAGTTTTAGTTGGAGCTTGAATTGAAATTTATTGTAAGGCGTGTTTAATGATTAATAAAGGAGACAGCTTCATCAGCAGAGTCGTCTAACCCCTGTGGTTCAGTATTGGATAGGTTGGGTCCATCCACTAATAGGCGTCGACCTGTAGCAACACAATCAACACCTCTAAGATGACAGTTGTTTTCACCACTTAACTTACTAGTTCGAGATTTACGTACAAGGATGACAAATAATCGGTCCTGGACTTAGTAGGATCGAACCAGGGGAACGAACAGACAGGGTCAAAATAGGGAGTCAACTAGACAAGATTAGTGGGAGACGATAAGGAGGAACACCATCTAAAGGGCTGAAAAAGCATTAGAAGCTTTACGCCGACACAGGAGGAGTGGGTAGGGCTTCTAGAGGAGTTACATGATGAGAACGAACCCCAAACTACTGTCAGGAGGGTCTCGAAAACCAATGCCACAAAGCCAAGCTCATCGCGGCTGTGTGAATGACCGAAGGAGAATTTGAAGGATCGCCGACCAGAACCAGAACCAGAACCAGAACCAGAACAGAGGGATATAAGGCAGACCAACAAGGAAGATATAAGGGAAGGAGGCATAAGGCAGGATTGTCATGATAGATAGACCATTCACTCACACCATTCTCGTCTAAGAAGAACCAGGTCCCCGCCTGCTAATAGGGCTCATGATGATGACAGGAGGAAAACCAGGTCTTCGCCTGCTAATATGACTGATCATAGACGTGACCGAATACTGGATGTCATTGACTTAGTCTTGAAGAGAATGGAAAAACTTGAGCGAAGGTTGTCGGGGAAAGAGCCATATCTGAAGCCTATTAATCTGAAGTCTCCTTTTTCCCTGACCATTATTCAAGAGAGGGTTGATCTGACCAAGAAGTTGCCACCGTTGGAGTCATATGATGGAACTGGCAACCCATAGGACCATACTCATTTTTATCAGAGTGTCATGGACTACTACAATAACTTGGAGGCCGAAATGTGCAGGATGTTTGTTACCACCTTAAACAAATCAGAAAAGCAGTGGTTTATTTCTCTACCCCCCGAATTGCATTGAGTCTTAGTAGGAGCTATGCAACAAATTTCATAAACGATTCGGGAGTAACAAAAGAAAGGGAAATCTTATAGCATCACTCATGCAGATCAAGCAAAAGCCCACTGAGTCCTTAAGTCAATATGTGTAGAGGTTCAAAGAAGTAGTCGGAACAATAACAGACCTAAACATGACTTAGGCTTTGGATTTTTTCACTTCGGGCTTAGATGTCGGGAGGTCTCAAAAGCTTATGGATATTATGTTTAAGCCCCTAAATGAATTACTAGAAGCATATGAACGGGCAGAGAATTTTATCGCAATTGAAGAGGCAATATCAAACTTGAACCAGAGTCAAAAGACGATCGATCGACCCAGGAATAATGAAACTAAACAGGAGGTGTGGGATCTGATCAGCCCGAAGACAAATCCCCCTTAGGCAAACAAGGCATTCTCTTGGTCGAAGCAAGATGTGAAGACTTATACTCTTCTAAACACTGATAGAGTTCATATTTTGGAGAATATTCGAGGAAAGCCATTTTTTGAACCCTCTTAAAAGAGCGGTCAGGGGAATAAAAGGAACAGTAACAGGTATTGTGAGGTGTCATGAACTCAAGGAACTTATAGAAAATAATGTTTAGAATGGGGAGCTTGTTCAGTACGTGGCTGGGCTGGAGGCCCTAACACAAGCACAACCTCAGGGAGATCATCGAGAAGCTAATCAGGATAATCATCTGAGGTGATTCATTGACGTTATTACTGGAAGAACCTTTCAGAGGCAGACTAGAAAGTGGCGACGTTTAGTTTCAGACACAGTGATGGCACTGTAAGAGTAGATGGCAAAATCTAATCGGGTATTCCCGAACACAGTTATTTCCTTCTCAGATGAAGACTACCCCCTGATGTAGTGGAACCCCGTAAAAGGAGCGATAGTAATCATGCACAAGTTAGTTTGATGGACATAAAAAGAATAATGATTGACAGCGGGTCATCGGTAGACGTTTTGTATAGTCATGCATATTAACGGATGGACTTGGAAGGGGTAAAAATGGAGGTCGGGATTGAGTCACCACTTTATGGTTTTAAAAATGAGGCAGTACATGTGGTGGGTATGGTAGAGTTGCTCGTAGTTTTCAGTACAACTCTCCAACAGATGTAAATCAAGGTTAAGTTCTTTGTGGTTTAGGGTGGATTATACTTATAATGATATTCTGGGACATACCACCCTTTCAGCACTTCATGCAATGACTTCAATTCCTCATTTTAAGATGAAGTTCCCTACAACCAATGGGGTCGGCGATGTGATGGGTGATTTGGAAATTGTAAGAATGTGTAATCGGCATACTATGACATCATCTACTGTGGGAACTAGTAAGCAAAAATAGACTATGATTGTTGATTTAGAACCTTTTATCAAGGGATTAACTGAACCTATAGTGACTTCTGCTAAAGAAACAAAAGATATAGAACTCATCCCCTATAATGCTGCTAAGACTGTGAAGATAGGGATTGGGTTACAAGATACTGTCATAAGCAAATTGATAGAACTGCTTAGAACAAATGTTAATATCTTCACCTGGACTCCCCAGGCATGTTAGGGATAGCAGAAGACGTGGCCATCCACAGGCTGTCAGTTAATCCAAAGAAGAAACCAGTCTTTCAGAAGCATTGAATCTTTGCCCCAGAAAGACAAAAAGTGATTGATGAGGAGGCAACAAAACTCTTAGATGCTGGTGTGATAAAGGAGATTAAATATGCAAAATGGTTAGTTAATGTGGTTCTGGTTTGGAAGTAAAATAGGAAGTGAAGAATTTGTATAGACAACACAGATCTCAACAAAGTATAACCGAAAGACTTTTATCCATTTTCCCATATCGATCAACTCATAAATGCGACGTTGGGTAATGCCATCTTAAGTTTCCTGGATGCATTTTTAGGATATAATCAAATACTGATGGCGAATAGGACATTTCAAAGACAGTCTTCATTACACATTAAGTCATCTACGTTTATAATCAGTTGACATTTGGGCTAATAAATGCAGGGGCAACTTATCAAAGTATATCAATGGATGATGAACAGTGTACTCAGAAAGCAGATTAGCCTCATATATGGAAGTTTATGTGGATGATATGATCATCAAAAGTAGGAGGCTTCAGTATCACTTGGAGGATTTGGAGGAATATTTCCAAATTGTCAGACACGAAAACATTCATCTTAACCCTATAAAATGTACCTTCGGATTAGGTTCGGGCAAGTTTTTAGGTTATCTGGTTAGCAGAAGTGGAATCGAAGCTAACCTAAAAAAATAAAGGAGATTTTAGATATGAAGTTTTTTCAGTCATTCAAGGATGTTCAACAGTTAACAGATCGTGTAACTTCTTTAATAAGGTTCATATCAAGGTCAGCAAAGAGATGCTTGCATTTCTTTGACACATTAAAGGGGTTAAAAAATGAGAAGACATTTAAGTGGACATCAAAATGTGAGGATGCCTTTTAAGGGATTAAAACAAATTTTTCCTCGGCCCCCTTATTGCAGAAGCCGTTACCAAATAAGATCCTTTATTTTTACTTAGCAATCAGTTCGTTGGCAGTTGGAGAAGTATTGGTTTGAGAGGAAGGTGACCAATAGCGACTGGTGTATTATGTGAGCCATGCTTTGAGGGATGTAGAAATGAGGTATCCAAACTTGGAAAAGTATGCATATGCATTGGTGATTGCTAGTAGGAAGCTTCATTATTACTTCTAAAGACGGGTTATTATGGTTTATACTGATAAACCTCTAAAGAAATTTTTACACAAGCCAGAAGAATTGGGGAGAATGATGGCATGGTCAGTAAAGTTGAGCCAGTTTTTGCTGGAGTACCACCCTCAGACAGTAATAAAAGGACAGGTTTTAGCAGATGTCATGGTAGAATGCATGTTTTTAAAAGAGGATTCATAATCCTGATTTTGAGTTGGATCTGATAACTGAGGGGCAACAGGTCCCAACATCTTCTTGGACTTTATATGTGGATGGATCATTAACTGTTGATACTAGTAGTGCAGTGATCATTCTGGCCAGTTTGGAGGGGTTTAAGGTTCAATAGGCAATCAGATTTTGTTTTAAAGCAACCAATAACGAAGCAGAGTATGAAGCCATATTAATAGGGTTGAGATTGGCTCGGAGTTTGGAGGTAAAGAATATCATTTTCTTCAATGATTCTTAATTGGTTGTAAAGTAGGTTCAAGGAAAGGATGAGACTCGGGGACAAGGATGACTAAATACTTATCCGAGGTGAAGATGCTTTTGCGGCGCTTCGATTCATATTCTCTTCAGAACATAGATAAGGATGATAACTCAATTGCTGATGCACTTTCCAAGTTGGCGGCTACTTAGGCAGATTCATTTACTAGTTCAATAAATCTAAAGGTTTTGAATGAACCAAGTATCATGGGAACGAGGTGAACTGTATAGAGAGGTCGAATTGTTGGCTTATGCCCTATTTGGAGTATTTTGTTGATGGCATATTGTCTCCACATAAAGTGCAGACAAAGCGAAAAAAGTATCAAAGTTTTTATTTTTTGCCTTATTGACGGTGATTTGTATCAATGTGCCTATTCTGCTCCATTATTGAGATATTTAGTTCCATCTGAGGCATCTTATGCCTTTCGAGAGGTGCACGAAGGCATTTGTGGGAATCATATAGAAGCAAAGTCTTTGGCGTATAAGTTGATCTGACAGGGATACTATTGGTCGACCATGTTTCAGGATGCAACGGAGTTTGTACAAATATGTTCGAAGTGTCAGTTGAATGGTTCAATTCCTCATCGGGCTCTAGAAGAGTTGTCGTCGGTGCTATCTCACATTCCTTTCGTTGTTTGAGGGATTGATCTGTCAGGGCCGACACTGAAGGCTAAAGGGTAGGTAACTTATTTGGTGGTAGCGATTGACTATATGACTAAATGGGTAGAGGTGAAGCCTCTTTGGCATATCATTGAACAAGATTGTATTCAATTTCTTAAGGAATAGATTTATTTCTCTTCGGCATACCTATGATTTTGGTGTTAGACAATGGATTACAGTTTGTTGGGGCTAAGTTTGAAGAATTCCTACCTGACCTTGGTATTCAACACCATAGGGTATATGTGGCTCATCCTCAAGCTAACGAATAAGTGGAGGTTACAAACAGGACCTTGCTAAATGGGATTAAAAGGATATTGGATGAGGCAAAAGGTAGGTGGCCCGAGGAGCTTCAAAGTGTGTTATGGGTGTATCGAACTGCTCCTCAGTAGACTATTGGTGATTCCTCTTATCGATTGGCATATGAACAAATGTATTAATTCCAGTGGAGATTGGCTCACCTTCATTCCGAGTTGTAAGTTTCAGGGGGGCGTACAATGATAAGGGTCTTCGACTTAACTTAGACCTACTAGACGAGGTTCAGGATGTGGCGATGTTAAAGTTGGTTGTTTACCAGCAGAAGACAACTTGACACTATAATAAGAAGTTCAATCAAATGAGGATTGAGGTTGATGATCTGGTGCTTCGGGAGGCAGATGCTTCAACTCCTCAAAATACATGAAAGTTGATGCCTAATTGAGAAGGTCCATATGAAGTGATGGAAGTAATCAAACTTGGTACTTATCGACTTCCGGATATGTTAGGTTTAGAATTAAAGAATTTTTGGCAAGCTAGTAGGTTGCAGAAGTATTATCAATAATTCAAATTTACTTCTGTTAGGTAATTGGAGTAGTATTATTAATAGTCCATTTGTTAGTCAGTTATGGAGGTTAGAGTTTTAGTAGAGCATTAATAAGGAAGAATTTATACAAAGCTAAACAATTTAATAAAAGAAGTTATATTTCATTCATGATCAATGACTAAGTACAAAAGATTGTTCTATTTTTGTGCATGAAATAAATAGTACAAGTTCATTAGTTAGGTAGTGGGTTGGCATCTTCCTCTTTGTCTGAGGAGAAGCGTATGGATTTGGGGTTGTGACCAGCCGCTTTGATCATTCCATTGGCGTATGTGTAGCCTTGGTCATATTGGGCTACTACGGCTTCGGTCAGTTCCTTGGATTTTTTGTACTTTTCAATTATAGCGTTGCAGTATGTTTGTGCTTGGGTCTTCAATGTTTGGTTTTCTTCCTCGAGGAGTTTGTTAGCTACTGTAGATATTTGAAAAGCCTCATCCATTTGGTTGATATGGTCAGAGAGAATGCAGTTTTGTTGGAGTAGCTCTTCTATTCTGTTATTATGGGCAGTTCTTTCCTCAAAGAGTGTTGTTTGTTCGGTGGCTAAGTCAGCTAATTTCTTCTGGTTTTGTTCATTTTGTTGTTCGGCTTCGGCTAGTTGAGTTTGAATGGCTTGGGGGAAGGATTCATGCACCTTGTGTTCGATGTATAAGGTTGTGTTATCTTTCTTGATCTCGGTGAGTTTGGCTTGCAGTCGGGCAATGGTTGTTGTTTGTTCTCTGCCTGAGTGACTAACTGTTCGGAGTTTACTAGAAGCTCCTAAGGCTTGTTAAGAAGGAGAGTTAATGTATCTTAAGCAAGTTTTGATGAAGATAAATATTTTAATGGAAACTGAAGTATTCCTTACCCAACCGAAATGGAGATATGTTGATGCCATAAGGTTGTCGGAGTCAGGGGATCCGTAGTGTGAGTTGTCATATAGTAAGTTTAAAAAGTTGAAAAGCTTGAAGGGGAGGGTTTCTTCAGGGTTTATGAGCCAGAAAGTTAATTTGGAAAGGTTTGGGTTAGAGGTAGAAGGTTGAGAGTTGTGGATGATTGGAGATGGTTGGTGGTAGATTGGTTGACGGAAGGGTCAGAGTATATTTCGATGGGAGAAGGTGAGTGGGGAGGAGATGGTTGGGGTGGTGTTGGTGTCATGTTATGATGAGGGAGTTCGGGTGATTTAGATGTTGGTGGAGAATGTGATTGGGGAGGTATGGTTGAGATGGGTTGGTCTGAGGTTTTAACAAGTCTACATCATTTTTTCTTCCTTAGCTCTTGTCTTTTTAAATCTGTAAGTTCAAAGGCGTTTTTATTTGGTGAGGTCAGGATAGGCTCAATGTTGGCAGGGATGGTTTCAATAGCTATTGAGGTTGGCTCGGTGGAAGGTTGGATGCATTCAGGGTTTGGATTGGGATTAGCCGAGGGTTGAGGTTCTTCTTCTATTACTGGGACTGAAGTCTGAGGTCGGGGTTGTGGCTTGTAGATAATCACTACTAAAAATAAAAGAAAGAAGAAGAGAAGGTAGAAGGTCAGAGATAAACAATAATATTTAAAAGGAATGTGAAGAAAGAATGAGGTCGAGTACTTACTTCCGTGGTCGAAGAGCCATTGTTGGTTTGCAGAAGCTCTATGTCCCGTGGTTTGGTTGGCATATGGGAGAGGAACTCTTGAAATGCTATCTTTCTGTTATCAAACAGTTCTTCGATCAGAGGTTTGTCGGGGTCGTCCCAAGATTGGATGAGGTGGGTATCAGGGCCTGAGACGAACATTCAATAGTGATGGCACCCCTTTTTGTTGCTCGGAGGTTGCATCCATCCAGACTTGCCGACTAGGGAGTCGATTTAAGGCTTAGAAGCCTGGTTCTCGGGTTTTGGTAAGGGTGAAGATAGAGAAGAAGAAATCAAGCGAATGTTAGATTTTTCGTTATTTACAATAGACGATGAAACAAATTAGGTGGATGTAGGAATTCGGCACCTGTTGGGCAAACCCAATGCCGACAAAGACAATAAATGAGGAGATGAATTCATGAAGGGAAAATCTAACCTCATTCTTTATAGCATAGATAGGTACTCCGAACCAAGAAGTAGTGAGTCGCCAATACATTTTTTCTTCACAGTCAGGGGCTCTTATAGAGTACTCATCTGGGATTTTGTAGTCGGAGTGGATCTGAGGGAGAATTGAGTCTTTGATGGTGGATTTGGTGTTGGCGTGGCTAAAGTTCTTAAACTTCTTTCTTGTCTTTACTTCGTTGTCTCTAATGGGGGCAAGATAAGCTTGTACTGAGTCTGGGATAGTGGAGGATGAATGGTTGGAAGCCATGGGTGACTAGGAAAGTAAGAAAAAGTAAGGGATTTGACTAGAAGATTGTGGGGAATGTCGTAAGCCTTGATCAATGGAGTTTAGGGAGACTTGAGAAAGATAGGGTTTGCACTTGGATTCGCAGAGGAGAGAGAAAATGGGAGAAGATTTTTTTCTAAGAAGATGAATAGTGAAGTAACCGGCTGGTTTGAATTTGGGGGTTTTTAATGATGAGCGCGGGGATTTAGGTTGGTAAGGGTGTGCTATGCACGTGTGGGTGTTGACAGTTACAATTAGCAATTATGAAGTTTTTTAATACATTCTGGATGTTACTCCTCTATTTTATTTCTTTCAAATAAGGGAGTGAGGGGCAATGTTGGGCCTGGTTGAAGTGTAACCCAATTTATTTATTTTCTTTTAACCCGACTTTGGTGTTGATCATTAGGCCATGACTTGGGTTAGCCCAATATAATTAATTATGATGGCTTGAATAAAGAGTGTCAAAGTTCATATCTAAGTTGGATTGAGTGTCCTAATTTGAAGAGGTGATGTAATTCTAATTAGGAAAGGACTCGATCAATTCGGTAATGACAGTTATAAGGAGAATCAAACAAGGACTTTCACTCCTAATTGGTCACAGGTGGATATCACATGTATAAATACAATCATTAACCGTGGTTATGGTACACATTCATTCATACATAATTTTATTATTTTTCAACATTTTAATTCCCTTTGTTGTTTACATTATTGGCATGTATTTATTATCACACCGGAAATATCCCCCGACAGTCTAAACTGTCAAACTCCACTCAATGTGACTGTTAATTGTGCAGATTGCTCGTATTTTTTGGTGATTTCCGGAGTGCATATAAAATTTGGCGTTAACAACAATAATATTAATAATAATTGTAAAAAAATATTTCAAAATTTCTAAGATAACAAATTTAGAGTCTAAAACACATTTTAATCTTAAATAAAAAGGATAAATAACGAAATATTAAAACTTAAAAATAATATGGCATTTGACCAAACTTTAACTAGACTGCTTTAAATGCCTTTTCAGGCTTAAAGCCGTCTTGGTTTGCATCTTTACGTTTTGAATTGTGTAGGGCTTGGTGATAACTTCGATTTGATCTATTATAAGGCCACACGACTTTTTATGAATTAAAAATTACGTCCGTTTGTAATTTGCTTAACGAAAACTCCTCTTCAGTCGCGGATTACTGCACTTCCAACTACGTCTCTCAATCATAAATATACTAAACTTTAGGTTCTCTTATTTTTTATTTGGTATACCAGGCGAAGTTTGAACAATTTATATAAAAACTCGTTAATTTCGTGTAAAGTACGGATGATATAAATAATAATTTATTATTTTATTAAATAAATAAATATTAATTAAAATTTTGAGAAAATAAATATAGTTATTAGATTATTATCTATTTATTTAAATAATAAATTTTAAATTATATATTATAGGTTATTTCGATTAATTATTAAGCTAAAATTTTGAATGAAGTGCATATTTATTTAGTTATAATTATGAGAAAATAATTATTTTAATTTTATTTAAGTTTGTAATGAAATTTTATATTAGTGTTTATAATGACAAATTTTACTTGAAATTTTAATGTGATTCGAATTATGAAACTCAAATTCTAATGTGTTTTAATTTAGTTATGATAATTAGTACGTGATGAATTACTATAATTTTTTGACTAATTTTACAATTATTATGTTTAAAAAAAATTCACATATATTATTATACAATCAATTGTGTGATTTGGTATAATTTTAAGTTTTAATAAATTTACGTAATATATAATATAATGTGTTATATTATCTTAATTAATTACATAAAACTGTGATAAAAAAAATTATAATTAAATCGGTAAAACCAAAAATAATTTTTTTTTAGAAGTTACTTTTTTTATTAGAGATTGGTTGAGTTTCTTCGGAATAGTTTACAAATTTAGATAGCATATATTTAATTATTATAAATTTATATAGTATTTATACTAATTTGAATATGAAAGAAAAATATCTTTTTTTTCTTTATTCCTATTAGAGATGGAAATATTTTTAAATTTGAATAGTATTTAATTGATATAAATTTGGATTAATCATTTTGTTTATTTTAATTTTTGGTTAGATGTAGGCATGAAGGTCTAATAAATGGAAATGGATCAAGGCTAGTAATCCTCACTTTAATAATCCTAATACACTCGCAGGCTTTGAATCATTTGGGCCTTAGGAAGGAAAAAACCCATGTCAATATTCCACAATGATTTTTCTAATTATTTCCAAGTCAGATAAAATAATAAATGGCCTATTATCGTAGCTATTAGAATTTAGAGCGTCTGTCTAATAATGCGAAGGTTGCAGGTTTGAGACGTGCATGGGCCGGCTTAATTTTTTAATATTTTTTATATAAGGAAATCAAATTATAATACAATATATTTTGATGGAAAATGATACATTTATCAAATGCTTACGTCGACTTTTTGATTGCTTGTATATAAGTATTAGTGATAATTTTTTTAGAGAAATGTATAAAAAGAGAGTACTCTTATAATTCTATCAAATTTCATGTATTGATATATTTCGTAATTATAATTTAATATAAATTTATCACAATAAATAATAAGAGTATTTTGATTTCTCTTATAAGAGCATCTATTTCTCTATTTATTTACTCTCTTTTTAAGAAATCTCCCTTTCACTTTGTCATATTATGTATGCCAATTGTTTCCATATTTTTCAAATTACTCCGTCCTTCTCACAAAAAAAATTAAAGTTAAATTTTTGTTTCGTATTTATTCTTAAATTTATTATTTTCTTATAATTTTTTTCTAGACATTTAACTTCAAAAACAAGAAATTATATTTTGCTAATTAGATATGATAATTAAAAAATAAAAATGAATAAAGAAATAGTGACCCTTTACTTCATTTGATCAAATATTATTGATAAATTATATAATTCACATTCTTTGGCTCTACGGGCTTTACCCATCCATCTCGTAGTAGGTCTTCCAGGAATTTCCTAATGATATCTACGCAGTAATAATATTAATTATGAAAATTGGTTGGATAGTTAACCTTATTAGTTTGTTTTTGCAAGAACCGCTTCTTAAATTTATTTAAGAAGCAGTGGCATAATAATTAATAAATCTATAACGATAAATTTAAGTGTATTAATTAGGTCTATAAATCATCAAACATGACACTCTTTCTTAAAGCAAATAAATTTAATAAACAAAGTTGAATAAAAAAATTGTAAACTAAAAATTAGTGAAAAATCAAACTAAGTTTATTATTTTATTATCTCTTTTAATGTGCAAAAAATTCAACTAGAAATCTTAATGGCAAGCTACATGGCATCTATGTGCAGAGATTATTCATTCAGACAAAAATTAATACAAAGTGAGTATAATAATTAATTCTGGTTGTTTGTTTATATAACTAATTCAGTCAAACAAATACTTGACACTATTTGTAATATAATAAACGAATAGGTATATATATACAAACGAATAGGTATATATATACAATATTAAATATTACGTATATTTATTTTAAAAATTAAAAAATAAAATATGATACAAATTTTAATATTATATTTTATTTTTTAATAATTAAAATAAATATATTATTTAATAATATATTTAAATATTATGCTCTTATACTTCTTCCTAATAAATTTCAGATGAAGCAACCAATTTTGAATTCGAATTTAGTTGTTATTGACCAATCAAACTGTTGTTTTCATGAGTATAAAAAGAAAGTACAGGTGGGCAACATGAAGTCCACTGTAGACAAAAAGTGATTGAAACATCCAATTCCAATGGAGCTGCAATTTTTCCCCTTCTCTGTTATCACTTAATTATTATTTTCTCCCTTTTTCTCTTCAAAAGATCCAAACCCGATAATCTTCCCTCCGGTCCGCCCAAGCTACCGATCATCGGGAATTTGCTCCAACTGGCTCGTGCAGACCCGATACCGCATCGCGGTCTCCTAGAATTGGCTCAGAAATATGGCATCGTCACCACGTGTGGCGAAAGAGATTCTAAAAACACATAAGCTTTCTTGTACGGATAGACCGGATATGCTACTAGGCAGTATTATGTTGAAGAATAGTAGGTAGGGATACTGTGTTGGCTCCCTATGGGGACTACTGGAGGCAAATGCGAAAGATTTCGGCATCGGAGCTTTTAAGTGCGAATAAAGTCCGGTCGTTTCGCAATATTCGAGAGGAGGAGTCGTCGCAGTTGGTTGAGTCCGTTAGGGCATCGTTGGGATCTCCGGTTAATTTTACTGCACAAGTTACGGGGATGGCTAACGCGGTGATTTGCAGGGCGACGATTGGGAAGAAATGTGCGTATCAAGATGAGTTGATTGAGGTGGTGGAAAATATTGCGTATTGGGGTTCGGGTTTTTTTATGGCCGATTTGTTTCCTTCGCTGAAATTTCTCGAGTATGTTACGGGGATGAGGCCTAAATTAGAGAAGATGAGGCGGAAGCTTGATCATATATTTGATAATATTATTCAAGAGCAAATGGAAAAGATGGTTAGCAAGAAAGAGGTAAAAGTAAATGACAATGAGGAGGAAGATCTAATTGATGTTCTCCTCAGAATCAACGAGACTCAAAGCCTGGAGATTTCCATTGTTAACGCCAAATTCTGGATGTGCCGAAATCACCGGGACAGCCAGTCTAAAACACGTTATCAATAGAGAACCTTAATCACGCTAAAATGATTGACGTTTGATTAAGTAAAAATAAGAAATAATAATATAATGATTTACATGAAAACCTAATATATACGGAAAAAAAACTATGGGCGATATCTCAAAAATCCACTAAACAAATATTAACAATATTACAAAGTTCTCATTTTCTCTCCAAATAAACCTCCCTCTCATGATACCATCTCGATGTACACCGTCGTATATCGATATATTTCGATATATAGTGATTTGTAACGAAGCACAACAATATTTTTTCATACACATGGTGTATATCACTACCCTTCGATATTTACGGATATGTATAAATGATGCTTGTTGCTCAACGTTGTATATCAATATAACTCTGTCTATATCGATGTGTGTCGGCGCATATCAAATTGATAGATTGTGGTTGAACTACTTCTTCTAGGTTTGGATGTTTTGTGTATATTTTGTAATGTGTAATCTCTAACTTTTCCTTCTCTGTGATATGTCTCTATTTTTTGTGGTGTTATATGTTCACTCACCGTCTTTTACCCAGTATTTGACTACTACAAAGATATTCTTGGCCGTGTCTCATTGCCCAAAAAACTCATAAAGTGAATTTATCCTTATCTCTTAACTATAACTTTACAAGATATTAAATGGTGAGTCATTACTACAAATATTTTCACCCCAACACCCATCACCTCCAAGGACATCCAAGGCATCACTCTTGTAAGTAAAGTAATTACATTAAAAAAAAAAAAAAAAAAATGGACTTCCGTGTGTTTGTATATATTGAAGACTAAGGTGTTAAAGGGTATTATTTTTGTTCATTCATATTTCCAAAAATATATATATGTAACTGTGCAGGATATGTTCACAGCTGGAACTGACAGTACTTCAGCTACATTTCAATGGATGATGTCCGAGTTGATGAGAAACCCCAAAGTGATGAAAAAGGCACAAGCAGAAGTGAGAGAAGTCCTCAAGGGAAAAAAGATAATCCACGAAGCCGATGTTCGAGGATTGACTTACCTAAAGTTCGTGATCAAAGAAACTCTACGCCTACACGCACCTGTCCCCTTGTTAGTCCCTAGAGAATGCAGGTAGCAATGTGAGATTGACGAATACACCATACCGGTAGGAACAAAAATCATGGTCAACGCTTGGGCGATTGGAAGGGATCCGGAATACTGAGCTGACGCTGAAAGTTTCATACCGGAGCGATTTGGGAGTGGCTCTATGGACTACACAGGAGCTAACTTTGAGTATATTCCATTTGGTGCAGGAAGAAGGATATGCGCAGGTATAGCATTTGCTGCCGCCACTCTTGAGCTTCCAATGTCTCAATTACTCTACTATTTTGACTGGAAACTCCCTAATGGTATGGAGCCGGAAGATCTGGATATGGAAGAGACTAATGGAGCTACAGCTACACGAAAAAATAACTTGATTTTGATTCCAACTTTACACACTCCAAGCGAAGTAAGGTTTAGAGTAATGATAAAAGGGATGTATCACAATCTGAAATTTAGATATCATGTAATAATGTCTAAATTTTTACCTGTAAACTATTGGTATGTAGGTTAAATAAGAAAGATTAATTATAATGTTATTACATTGAACTTTTAATTATTGGGAGATGATGTTTACAGCTTTGAAAATGTCAATCCATCTCAACTTTATAACATATTATGCATATAGTACAATTTTGCAATGCATGTATTGCACTGAATTGGTATTTTCACTATTGAAATTATCAATCCCTTTATTAAACACAGTATTGTACTACTTATTAGGATACTCTTGAATTCTATTTAAAAAAAAAATCTTATTATGAAAAGGAAGAGTCTTATTAAAAATAGGAGTATTATTTTAGAAGGTGTCGTATTTTTAATAGGGCATGTATTATATGTTGGAGTCCTAGTATGAGAACAAATCCTATTTTTGGTAGTAGTATTATTTTGAAAGTGTCATATTTTGAAAAAGAAAGAGAAAAATTGTGAGTACTCTATTATTTTGAAAGTGTCATATTTTGAAAAAGAAAGAGAAAAATTGTGAGTCCTCTATAAATAGACTATTATGTTTATTGGAGTGTAGCACAACCAAAAGTCATGTAACATTCTAAGAGTTGAGAGATAGTGTGAGGGGGGTTTTTGGTTTGTGTGAGGGATCATTTTTGCAGCTTTTTATATTTCGTGCAAAAAAATTGTAATGTGAGATGGAGGGTTTTGTAAATTTTTATTTCGTGCAAAAAGTTGTGTTGTGATATCGTGTAACCTCAAGTTTTAGGGCGTAAAACTTGAGAGAAATATTGTTAGCCCAATATTATTTTGATATAGTAGAAATTCGAAGTTTGACCCATGATTTTTTTTTCCTTTAAGGGTTTTCTACGTTAAATATTGTATTGTTTTATCTCTCTCTATTTATATTGTTTGGTTTGCGTCAACTTAATTCCTAACAAGTAGTATCAAAGTTGGGTTGATTAGGTAAACGGGAATTAGTCATATTGGCTTAACAAATAAAGAGAGTAAACATTGAATGAGTTGGAGATATTCATCATGATGTTGATGAATAAAAGAATTTGTACTTATAGAAAATCACCGTTGCAGTTGTCAGTTGATGAAGATGAAGTTAACGAAGTTGCTGATAATGATGTTCTTGAAATTAAATATGATATTGAAGAAAAGGATGAAGATCTTATTGATGTTATTAAAGATTTGGATTGTGTAGATGATGCAACTAATGCGGATAATGCGGGTGACATAAATGATACGAATGTTGTGGATGTTGCGGATATCAAGGATGTTAGGATGATGTAGATGATGGTGGCAACTACAACGGTGACGATGATGAAATTGAAGTATTTAAGAATTCGAGTCAAGTGATGAATTGTTGGGATACTCCTCAAATCTTATTCAAACATGAAGTTGAAGTATTTGAGGATTCGAGTCGATAGAAGAATTATTGGGATACTCCTCAAATCCTATTTAGAAAAAGATTCCTACTATAAAAAGGAAGAGTCCTACTGAAAATAAGAATATTGTTTTAGAAGGTGCCCTGTTCTTAATAGTGTATTTAATATATTTTGTAGTCATATGAAAATGAATCTTATTTTTAGTATGAGTATTATTTTAAGAGTGTCATATTTTGAATAAGAAAAAGAAAGTTGCAAATATTCTACGAACAGAGTATTATATTTAGTTGTTGGAATGTAACACAATCAAAAATCATTTACCATTCTAAGAGTTAGATAATGGTATAAGGGAATTTTTGGTTTGTGTAAGAGAGTGTTTTTATAACTTTTATATTTCTTGAAAAAAAATTATATTGTAGGATGAAGAATTTTACAAATTTTATTTCGTATTAAAAGTTATGTTGTTATTTTATATAAACTCAAGTTTTAGAACGTAAAACTTAAAAGAAATATTATAAGCTCTTTATTATTTTGACATAGCGAAAATTCAAAATTTAATCTATAATTTTTTAAAAAAAAAAATTTATATTAAATATTATTTTATTTCATTTTTTTATTTATTTATATTATTTGATTTTCATCCATTTGATTCCTAACAGACTTTGTCCCAACCTTTTGTTTCCCTTTCCTGAACATAATGTTGATTTGACTGGGCATTCCAAAAAAGTCCTCTAATAGAGACAAACTGAACAGAGAGAAGTTTGCTTCTTATTTAGTACAAATTGCATGATACTTGTTTGACAGAGTTACTACTCCCAAGGGATATTACATAATATACTATCAGGTAGAGTCAAAATTTTGTTTAAGATATGTTAAAATTATATATCAAAATTATATATATATATATATATATATATATATATATATATATATATATATATATATATATATATATATATATGAAAAATGATCCATAGTAAGTGTTTACTATATATACTATTCCAACAAATGTATCTTAAACCGTTGAAATAATGATTTTAATGAATAAGATAAAGTCCCACCCGCTATTTAAGATAACGGGTAGGGAAAAAAAAAATCTCAGTCAACTCGTCATCTAAGATAGCTGGTGGGAAGGGAAAAAAAATTATTTTCACTAACCGTCATCTAAGATAGCGAGTAGTGTTCAATTTTTATTTATTTTTTATTTTTTATTATATCCTCTCCAAATAGATAAGGAAAAAAAAATTCCTCCAACCCGTTAACTTAGTTAGCGGATGGAGAGAAATAATTTATTTTTTTTAAAAAAAACAACTGATGGCAGTATCAAGTTGTGGTAGTGTTTGGCATTTTGTGATTTATTTTTAATGCATGTTAAAGTTGGGATTTTTATAAAAAAAAAAAATAAAAAAAAAAAAAAAAAAAAAAAAATTCTCTCCACTCGCCAACTAAGTTAACGGGTTGGAGGAGATTTTTTTTTCTTTTGCTTTTCTAATAAAAATAAAAATAAAAATTTCTCTCCACCCGCTAACTAAGTTAACAGGTTGGAATAGATTTTTTTTTTTTACTCATGTTAAAGTTGCTATTTTAAAAAAAATAAAAATAAAAATAAATTGAACACTACCCGTTATCTTAGATGACGGGTAGTGTAGTGTTTAATTAATTTATTTATTTTTTTACTCATGTTAAAGTTGCTATTTTAAAAAAAATAATAATTTAACACTACCCGCTATGTGAGGACCCGAATTTTCAAGATTTCTTTAATAATATTAAATGAGAATTTAATTGATAAAATTATCAAAGTTGTTTAAATTAGTTATGTTGTAGGTGATTTAAAGTGTGTGAAAGAATTTAATTGGTAAATTAAATATTTACCAAGATGGTGATGAATTGGGTGGATTTAAAATAATTGAAAAAGTAAATAAATTGTTTGGAAACAATTTATGAAGAATAAGAGAAATTCCATATAAAGGTACAATAAATTGTACAATTAAATTGTTATGGAAATATAGAAATTATATTTAAATGTTGTTATGTGGTAATGTGAAATATATGATTTAGATATGTATATATATATACATTTGTATATATATGTGTTTATGGTTAATTGTTGTAATTATAAATTTCATTAATTATGAAAATTAAGGGATTAATAATTAAATTAATCCAATTTTAAATGAAAAACGAATGGGGAAGTTAATAAAATTATAATTATTAATTTTAGATTTAATTAAGAATTATGGTGAAAATTTAGAAATTGATTGAGAAGAAATGTAATTATATAAATTATATAATAATAAATTATATAATTTATATAAGAAAATTAAAGTGATGTATAAAGGAAATTATAATTATATAAATTATATAAGGATAATTATATAATTTATATAAGAGTATTAAAATAATGAGAGAGTTAATGAATGTATAATTATTGATTATATAATTAATTAATAATTATGGAGGAATTTATAAAATTATTTAAAAGGAGAATGTAATTATATAAGTTATATAATATTAAATTATATAATTTATAAAGAAATTAATGTGAAATGTAAAGAAATTGAATAATAAATAATAAAAAAGAATGTTTTAAGTTATTAAAAATCATATTTATGTATAATGAAATTATTATGACTTTTATGAAAAATAATATTTCAGAAATGTGAACATGTTAATGTAACATGTTGTACAAGTAATGAAGTGAAAAATTATGAAAAATAATTTTTATATGTTATATGATTTATTTTATGAATTTTGGAGGCATTAATTACCTCAAATAACTACATGCATGTCATTATGCGTGTACAAAATTTGTTAAGAAAAATACCCAAAAATGGTCTAAATATTATTCATAAATCATATTATGAATTTTGGTAAATTAAAATAAATATTTTATATTTATTATATAAAATATTTATTACACGGAATAATTACGTTATGTATAAAAATACTACATTATTGCATCAATTTGGAACTTTTGAGAAGGCTGAGTAGGCACAACATGGGCGGTGGAATTGTTCAATTTGTTAAAATTGATTAAGTGTTATATTATAAAAGAAAGGAAAAGAAAGAAAGGAAAACAAAAAGGAAAACAAAAAGGAAAACAAAAAGGAAAACAAATGCAACAAAACACTCACAACTCTCTCTTCTCCACCAACCGAAACCACCACCATGTGCGGCCGGAAAAAATGACCACCAAGAAAGAAGGAGAGATAGTTGGTGCCATCTAGAGGAAGAAACAAGCTTCAAAGAAGGTATAAAGTAAATTATTTTGAATTATTTTGGATATTATGGTGGTAAATAAATGGTGTGGAAAATTAATAAATAATTAGAATATTTGTTCCAAATAATTTTTGGATATTTAGGTATGAATTATGTGATTTTTAGAGTTGTTTTGTTGTGAAATTTTGGTGAAAAAATGGTTAAATTAGAAAGTTGGTACACTGTTCTGAAGGAAAACTGAAAAACCGGTGATAAAAGAATAGTAGCATACGGTAGTTTATGGTATTTTCTGTAGCACACGGTACTCTACAGTAGCACACGGTATTGCACAGTGTCTTATATTATTGGTCTGATAGTTGACACCGTAACTGTTGCGCATCATTTCATCAATAATTGTCACTGCATAATATTTTATATTATCAATTCAATAATTGTTATTACTCATTGTCTTATTAATAATTGTTGTGGCACAACATATTGGATTATTGAAACAATAATAATGCATATTATTGATCTAATAATTGACACAGTAGTTGTTGCATTATTATGAATTATTACTATGGTAGTATTATTTGGTAATTTGATTATTATAATATATTCATAAAGTTGTTTGTTTTATTAGACAATATAATAATAAAAAGGTATTTGTTTTATTAGAAAAATATTATTATATTCAAAAGTTACTGTGCAAGTTACTGTGCCAAATTTGAATTCGTTGAATTCGTCTACGCAGAGGCTGCGCAGCCTCTTCTGCCCGATTTCAACACTGGCGTGCTGCCAACAACCGCGCATAGTACCATTTTTCTCCTATAAATAGCTTGTTCAGCTGAATAGAAAAATCACACCTAAAACATAAAATTTTTCTATAAGAATTTTATGAGTTTTCTCTGAGAATAGTGAGGTTATTTTGAGAGTTTGAAAGCCAAAAGGAGTGCAGAAAATTTTCAAGTAAGTCTTTTATTAAAAAGTAGTAATTTCATAAATTCCTATTTTTCACGGTATTCACAAATCTTCCCTTAGAAGACTCTTTTTTAAGAAGATTCATTTTTAAAAGCTTTCTTTGGAAGATTTATTTTGAAATATTATTTTAAAAACTATTTTAAAGTTGTTATATTATACTATAAAAATTATGTTAAATATATATAATTTTGATAGTTCATATTATACGGGTTATCATACACTTTGAAATTCATATGTGGTAATTACTAATTTTATTATAAATATATAGGTTGATCAACCTCATTTAAATCAATATCCAGTCACGTGTTAAGGTAAGGAATATTATTCTTTTCACACTCTTAAATTTATTACGGTAAGGGGTATCATTCTTTTCATCATCATAAATGGATATTATTTTCTTTCTTACTGGAAGGGATTATCATTATTTGATTCTCAAAAATAATATCGTTTCTTTCTTGTGCCATTTATTTCCATGTATTAAATTGTGGGAATAACCTTACGGCGCGGATTACCGCCTGTTGGTGAATAACCTTTTGTATTCATTCCTTATTAATCTCTGAGAATAACATTACGGCGCAGATTACCGCCTGTTTGGTGAATAACTCTTCGTATTCAAATTGATGGGAATAACCTTACGGCGCGGATTACCGCCTGTTGGTGAATAACCCTTTTTATTTGTCTCGTGTGAAAATAATTTGTCTACCCGAATTATCACATGACACTTTTATTCCATATTCGTAAGTGATATCATTTTCCTTTATACTCATAAGGGATACCATCTTTTTCATCTTCCATTATTCAAACTTACTATGGTAAGGGATATTAATTTTCTTCACCTTTTGTTAATCAAACCTGCTACGATAAGGGATGTTATTTTATTTCATACTCTTAAATTGAAACTTATTATGGAACTATTGCTTCTATAATTCCTGAAAATATAATATGTTCCATAATAGTTGAACTTCATTATTTCAACTGAACCTTCCTATTTTCTGAACCTTTCTATTGAACTGTAACCGTTATTCTGAACTGTGGATCTTGAATATCATTTTTAAATTTCACTCCACATCATGTTGACAATTTGGACATTATTTGAATCTGCACAAAGGAAACTTCTGATACTTATTGTTTATCTTGTTTCTTCTGTTCATCATTCGTATCACTGTTATTAATCTTCAAGAATCAATTTGTTGTGAATATCTGTGGCCGGGGGCACAGATGTGATATAATTGTTGAACAGATGATAGGTTAAAGGCGATATACTAGGTTAAAGGCGATACATCTGTTCGGTGTCTTTTATGACACGTGGTGAATGTTCTCTTTGGCCCGTAGTGCAAAGATGAACTGTTGGTTGGTATGATTATGACCAAAGGCTGAATCTGGTATAATCATGACCATTGGTGTTATATTGAATGTCTTTGGCCCGTAGTGCAAAGATAAACTGTTGGTTGGTATGATTATGACCAAAGGCTGAATCTGGTATAATCATGACCATTGGTGTTATATTGAATGTCTTTGGCCCGTAGTGCAAAGATGGACTGTTGATCTGCATGATTATGACCAGGAACTGTGAAGTTGTATTATCTTGACTAATGGTACTTCAGATGATAAAAGTTGATGATATTTTTACTAAAAAGAGAAGCGAGTGGACATTATAGTCTGCATTATTCTTCTAAAAGAAATTATTCATTCCGCTGCTATTGTTGATCTAAACATTGTTCAAGAATTTAACTGCAGTTTTTGATATAAACCTTGTAGTCTATTGTATTCTATCAAGAACTCAACTGTTGAAGGCTAATGATAATTTATTCGTCATTATCTTAGTCATGATATTTCTTACTGGGCTATTTGAGCTCACCCTTTCTTTTGTTCCATTGTTTTTCAACAGGAGATGAAAACGTAACAGGGTCTAGCCGGGGGATGGAGTGAGAGTCCGAGGAATAGCTGTCGTAGTCTTCACGTGTTGTAAAATAGTGTGGCAATAATAGTGAAGACTTAGTTGTGTATTATTATACACTGTATTGTTGTACGTTGTGCTTTGTTGTAATAATTTTGTTGTAGTCTTTTGACGACTTAAGTTTGGGCTGTGTGGGATCAGATTTGGTGGCGTCACAGTTGGCATCAGAGCTTAGGGATATGGTCTTTAATGGAGATCTGGGGTTAGAACTAGGAGGGGAGAGACGAATAGAATCAGTCACTAGTGCGTCCTACCTAAATTAGATTTTTATCTAATGAATTGATTTGAATATAGGGACATGAAGTGATGAGTCAGTTTGTTTGAACTAACAATTATTTTGTGACCACAGTTAAGTATGGCATCTGGAAATCAAGAGCTTAACTATGGAATACCCGAAGCAAATGTAGCCAAGAATCAGGAGGCCCCAAACAATCCTCCTGCCAACTCAGAAAATAATGTTCCTGATAACATGATGAACGATGGATTCTTTAGGAATTTCATGCAGTTCATACAGAATCAAGCAAGAGGAAATCCAGTCAATAATAACGGTAGAAACGCTGGTAATTTGAGGATGGTCACTGTCAAGCAATTTAAAGAATTGGAACCACCTGAATTCCACAGGAAGCCTGACCCACTCAAAGCGGAGGCATGGCTAAAGCAGACGACAAAAATACTTGATGTCTTACAATGCGCTGATGATCAGAAGGTGCCATTTGCCACTTTTATGTTACGAGGTGAGGCGGATCATTGGTGGGAAGCGGTAAAACGTATCCAACCTTCAGCACTCGAAATGTCTTGGACAGAATTCGAAGAACTGTTTAACGAGAAGTATTTCCCAGAAAGCATCCGTCATATGAAAGAGGTGGAATTCATTAAGCTGGAGCAGGGAAACATGACAGTCTCCCAATATGAAGCTAAGTTCGCTGAGTTATCTCGTTTTGCCACCCATCTAGTGGATGACGAAGCACGAATGAGTCGGATGTTCCTAAGAGGTTTGAGACTCAAAATTCGTCAACAACTTAGCTCTCATAAATTCAGTTTGTATTCAGATGTTGTGGATAGGGCTCAAAGGGTGGAGCAGACAGATGAAACATTGCAGCCAAGAGTTAATGATTAGCATAGAGAAAGGAATGACAACAACCACATGAACGAGAACCATCGAGGAGGTAACCAACACTTCGGTAGTAATTCCACATCAAATAACAGAAGAGGAGAATCCAGTGGGAATAATTTCAAAAGAAAGAGATTCCATAATAATTATGGAAGGGCACCAGTACCAGCACCAGCACCGACCCCAGTTTCAAGGGGAGAAGATCGACCACCAGTGAGATGCTATAGGTGTGGTCAGGAAGGTCACATCAGCCCAAACTGTACACAGCAGTCCAAAAAGTGCTACAGTTGTGGGAAAGAGGGTCATCTTGCGCGGTTTTGTCCTACCACAAAATCGAGTCCAGCTGCAATGATGATACCAAAAGCTAACGCGGATAAGGGAAAATCTGTAGTTCAAGGGAGAGCTTTTGTTGTGACATCCCAAATGGCACGAAACTCGAACGAGGTGATAACCGGTAAGCTATTCATAAATTCTCGTGAAGTCTACGCTTTGTTAGATACTGGCTCTACCCATTCTTTTATCTCACCTGCATGTGCTCAGCGTTTAAACTTAACTCCTGAAAATTTGGACTTTGACTTATCAGTTGAAACCCCATTAGGAGAAATGACCATTACATCTACTGTCTATAAATCTTGCCTAGTTCAAATCAACAACCTCACATAACCTGTTGACCTTATTTCTTCGGAAATGCATGAATTTGATGTGATTTTAGGAATTGATTGGTTGAATACCCATCATGCTAAAATTGATTGTTTTCATAAGATTATTAGTTTTCATATTCCTAATCAACCTGTCATGCAAATTCAAGCAACTAAACCATCGAAATCTATAACTGTTATTTCTAGCCATAAAGCCATTCGTTTATTGAAAAACGGATGTCAAGCCTTTTTAGCTCATGTCACTGATTTGAACAAAAATAAGTCAAACTTGAATGATATTCCCATTGTTAATGAGTTTCCTGACGTTTTTCCTGAAGAATTTCCTGGCTTACCCCCAAACCGTGAAATTGAATTTTGTATTGATCTTGAACCCGGTACCAAGCCCATTTCCAAAGCCCCATACCAAATGGCTCCCATTGAACTTCAAGAGTTAAAAGTCCAACTACAGGAATTGTTGGATACCGGTTTCATTCGTCCGAGTGCATCACCTTGGGGTGCTCCTGTTCTATTTGTGAAGAAGAAAGACGGGAGTATGAGAAATTGCATTGACTACCGAGAATTGAACCATGTCACCATCAAAAACAGGTACCCATTGCCTCGGATCGATGACATGTTTGATCAATTACAAGGTGCTCAACATTTCTCAAAGATTGATCTCCGTTCTGGATATCATCAGTTAAAGGTTAAAGCTGAGGACATTCCAAAGACTGCTTTCAGAACTCGTTATGGGCATTATGAGTTTTTAGTCATGCCTTTTGGACTAACCAATGCTCCTGCAGCTTTCATGGACATGATGAACCAAATATTCAAGGAATATTTGGATCATTTTGTGGTTGTCTTTATTGATGACATCCTCATATACTCCAAGAGTCGCGAGGATCATGAACAACACCTGAGATTGATACTCCAAAAGCTCCGTGAGAACAAATTATATGCCAAGTTGAAGAAATGTGAGTTCTGGCTTGAGGAGGTCACGTTTCTTGGGCATGTGATTTCTAGTCAAGGAATATCATTCGATCCTGCGAAGATTGAAACGGTACTAAATTGGGAACAACCCAAGACAGTAACCGAAGTCCGAAGTTTTCTGGGCCTAGCTGGTTATTATCGGAGATTCGTAGAAGGATTTTCTCGAATCGCCACTCCATTAACTCGGCTTACTCGGAAAAGCACAAAATTCATATGGAGCGAGTAATGCGAGAAAAGTTTCCAAGAACTCAAGAGGAGACTGGTTTCAGCTCCTGTTCTGACCATTCCATCAGGATCAGGAGAATTCGTCATATATAGCGATGCTTCAGGCAAATGTCTAGGCTGTGTCCTTATGCAACATGGAAAGGTTATAGCTTATGCCTCTCGACAACTCAAAGATTATGAGAAAAATTATCCTACTCATGATCTAGAGTTGGCAGCAGTTGTTTTCGCGTTGAAGATCTGGAGACACTACTTGTACGGAGAAAAAGTGGATATCTATACGGATCATAAAAGTCTCAAGTATTTCTTCACCCAGAAGGAACTCAACATGCGACAACGACGTTGGCTTGAGCTGTTGAAGGATTATGACCACACAATCCAGTATCACCCGGGAAAGGCGAACGTTGTAGCTAACGCTTTGAGCAGAAGATCTTATGCGAGTACAAGTGCACTGCTGACAAAACAGAAGCGTATTCTGTACGACTTGCAAAAGATGGAGATAGAGTTAAAGACACCAGGGACCCACTCGAAGATTGCTCACGTGCGAGTAGAACCGGCTTTAATCGATAAAATTAAAGCTGCTCAAGCTACCGATCTGGAACTGATGAACATGATAAAGAAAGTACAAGAAGGTGCCATTCCCGAAGCAAGAATCGACGAGAAATGAATACTTCGAGTCAACTCTCGACTCTGTGTTCCTAACGATCCTGAATTAAAGCATAAAATCATGATGGAGGCACACAACACGCCGTTTGCAATCCACCCAGGAGGTACCAAGATGTATCGAGATCTTCAACATACATTTTGGTGGAACAATATGAAAAGGGAAATTGCAGAGTTTATCTCAAGGTGCCTAACTTGTCAACGTGTCAAGGCAGAACATCAAGTACCTAAAGGTCCATTACAACCACTTGAAGTTCCCGAATGGAAGTGGGAACACATCAATATGGACTTCGTAACGGGTCTTCCCAAAGTTTCTCAAGGCTTAGATGCAATTTGGGTGATCGTAGATAGATTGACCAAATCTGCCCATTTCTCGCCTATACGAGAAAACTTTTCACTTGAACGTCTTGCTGGTATGTACATAAATGAGATTGTGAGATTGCATGGCATGCCAGTTTCCATAGTTTCTGATCGAAATCCTAGATTCACTTCACGCTTTTGGATCAGTCTACAAAAAGCTATGGGCACTGAGCTACGATTCAGTTCTGCATACCATCCTCAGACGGACGGACAATCAGAAAGGACGATTCAGACCCTCGAAGATCTTTTAAGACTTTGCGTACTAGATTTCAAAGGAAGTTGGGATAAGTAATTGCCATTGGTGGAATTTTCCTACAACAACAGTTACCAAGCAAGTATAGGTATGGCTCCATTCGAGGCTTTATATGGACGCAAGTGTCGCTCTCCAGTATGTTGGAATGAGGTAGGAGAAGCAAAACTGTTGGGACCCGAGTTGGTACGCTTGACAACAGAAAAGATCCAAATGATCCGACAACGAATATAGACCGCACAAGAACGACAAAAGAGTTGTTGATCTTCATCGGAGAGACGAAAGTTTCAACATCGGAGATCATGTATTCTTACGTGTTTCTCCATGGAAAGGGGTTACGAGATTCGGAAAGAGAGGAAAGCTCAATCCTCGATTTATTGGCCCATTTGAAATCCTCGATCGAGTAGGAACCGTAGCCTACAGACTAGCCCTACCACCAAGTATGTCTCGCATCCATAACGTTTTTCACATATCTATGTTACGTAAATATGTGAAGGACTCAAACCACGTCATTGAGTTAGAACCAGAAGTTATAGCAGAGGATTTAACATACGAGGAGGTACTTGTTAAGATCCTAGATAAGAAGGAGCAGATCCTACGCTCAAAGGTTATACCTCAAGTTAAGGTTTTATGGAGGAACCAAGATACTGAGGAAATGACCTGGGAGCTAGAATCTGAGATGAAATCTAAGTATCCTTACCTCTTCAAAATGCCAGGTACGTCAATTTCGGGGACGAAATTTCATAAGGAGGGGAGGTTGTAAGACCCCGAATTTTATATAAAATTTAATTTTCTTCTCATATATATTTTTTTTTTCATGAAACAATAAGTGGTTAAATTGGCAAAGTTAAAAATTAAGGATGTTCCGCGCAAATTATACTTTGTTAAATAATATTCTTTTTGTCGGGGAATATTCGTTTTGTCGGGGAATATTCGTTCTGCCCGTACGACGGCGCAATATAATATTCGTGTCGTATGACGGCGCCGAAATAACTAATTATTGGTGGACCCCACAACGGAATATTTGTCAGATATAGAAAACGACATAGGTAACCTTTTTAAATAAAAATAGTCAACGGAACTGTTAAAATACCGGTGATAAAAGAATAGTAGCATACGGTAGTTTATGGTATTTTCTGTAGCACACGGTACTCTACAGTAGCACACGGTATTGCACAGTGTCTCATATTATTGGTCTGATAGTTGACACCATAACTGTTGCGCATCATTTCATCAATAATTGTCACTGCATAATATTTTATATTATCAATTCAATAATTGTTATTACTCATTGTCTTATTAATAATTGTTGTGGCACAACATATTGGATTATTGAAACAATAATAATGCATATTATTGATCTAATAATTGACACAGTAGTTGTTGCATTATTATGAATTATTACTATGGTAGTATTATTTGGTAATTTGATTATTATAATATATTCATAAAGTTGTTTGTTTTATTAGACAATATAATAATAAAAAGGTATTTGTTTTATTAGAAAAATATTATTATATTCAGAAGTTACTATGCAAGTTACTATGCAAGTTACTGTGCCAAATTTGAATTCGTTGAATTCGTCTACGCAGAGGCTGCGCAGCCTC
The DNA here is from genome assembly GCA_947179155.2 of Hedera helix. Taxonomy (NCBI): domain Eukaryota; kingdom Viridiplantae; phylum Streptophyta; class Magnoliopsida; order Apiales; family Araliaceae; genus Hedera; species Hedera helix. The sequence continues at coordinate 2,906,671 of OX359286.1, forward strand.
TTCTGCCCGATTTCAACATTGGTGTGCTGCCAACAACCGCGCATAGTACCATTTTTCTCCTATAAATAGCTTGTTCAGCTGAATATAAAAATCACACCTAAAACATAAAAATTTTCTATAAGAATTTTATGAGTTTTCTCTGAGAATAGTAAGGTTATTTTGAGAGTTTGAAAGCCAAAAGGAGTGCAGAAAATTTTCAAGTAAGTCTTTTATTAAAAAGTAGTAATTTCATAAATTCCTATTTTTCACGGTATTCACAAATCTTCCCTTAGAAGACTTTTCTTTAAGAAGATTCATTTTTAAAAGCTTTCTTTGGAAGATTTATTTTGAAATATTATTTTAAAAACTATTTTAAAGTTGTTATATTATACTACAAAAATTATGTTAAATATATATAATTTTGATAGTTCATATTATACGGGTTATCATACACTTTGAAATTCATATGTGGTAATTACTAATTTTATTATAAATATATAGGTTGATCAACCTCATTTAAATCAATATCTAGTCACGTGTTAAGGTAAGGAATATTATTCTTTTCACACTCTTAAATTTATTACGGTAAGGGGTATCATTCTTTTCATCATCATAAATGGATATTATTTTCTTTCTTACTGGAAGGGATTATCATTATTTGATTCTCAAAAATAATATTGTTTCTTTCTTGTGCCATTTATTTCCATGTATTAAATTGTGGGAATAACCTTATGACGCGGATTACCGCCTGTTGGTGAATAACCTTTTGTATTCATTCCTTATTAATCTCTGAGAATAACCTTACGGCGCGGATTACCGCCTGTTTGGTGAATAACTCTTCGTATTCAAATTGATGGGAATAACCTTACGGCGCGGATTACCGCCTGTTGGTGAATAACCCTTTTTATTTGTCTCGTGAGAAAATAATTTGTCTACACGAATTATCACATGACACTTTTATTCCATATTCGTAAGTGATATCATTTTCCTTTATACTCATAAGGGATACCATCTTTTTCATCTTCCATTATTCAAACTTACTATGGTAAGGGATATTAATTTCCTTCACCTTTTGTTAATCAAACCTGCTACGATAAGGGATGTTATTTTATTTCATACTCTTAAATTGAAACTTATTATGGAACTATTGCTTCTATAATTCCTGAAAATATTATATGTTCCATAATAGTTGAACTTCATTATTTCAACTGAACCTTCCTATTTTCTGAACCTTTCTATTGAACTGTAACCGTTATTCTGAACTGTGGATCTTGAATATCATTTTTAAACTTCACTCCACATCATGTTGACAATTTGGACATTATTTGAATCTGCACAAAGTAAACTTCCGATACTTATTGTTTATCTTGTTTCTTCTGTTCATCATTCGTATCACTGTTATTAATCTTCAAGAATCAATTTGTTGTGAATATCTGAGGTCGGGGGCACAGATGTGATATAATTGTTGAACAGATGATAGGTTAAAGGCGATATACTAGGTTAAAGGCGATACATCTGTTCGGTGTCTTTTATGACACGTGGTGAATGTTCTCTTTGGCCCGTAGTGCAAAGATGAACTGTTGGTTGGAATGATTATGACCAAAGGCTGAATCTGGTATAATCATGACCATTGGTGTTATATTGAATGTCTTTGGCCCGTAGTGCAAAGATGAACTATTGGTTGGTATGATTATGACCAAAGGCTGAATCTGGTATAATCATGACCATTGGTGTTATATTGAATGTTTTTGGCCTGTAGTGCAAAGATGAACTGTTGATCTGCATGATTATGACCAGGAACTGTGAAGTTGTATTATCTTGACTAATGGTACTTCAGATGATAAAAGTTGATGATATTTTTACTAAAAAGAGAAGCGAGTGGACATTATAGTCTGCATTATTCTTCTAATAGATTGCTCATTCCGTTGCTATTATTGATCTGAACATTGTTCAAGAATTTAACTACAGTTTTTGATATAAACCTTGTAGTCTATTGTATTCTATCAAGAACTCAACTGTTGAAGGCTAATGATAATTTATTCGTCATTATCTTAGTCATGATATTTCTTACTGGGCTATTTGAGCTCACCCTTTCTTTTGTTCCATTGTTTTTCAACAGGAGATGAAAACGTAACAGGGTCTAGCCCGGGGATGGAGTGAGAGTCCGAGGAATAGCTGTCGTAGTCTTCACGTGTTGTAAAATAGTGTGGCAATAATAGTGAAGACTTAGTTGTGTATTATTATACACTGTATTGTTGTACATTGTGCTTTGTTGTAATAATTTTGTTGTAGTCTTTTGACGACTCAAGTTTGGGCTGTGTGGGCTCAGATTTGGGGGCGTCACAATAAAAGTTAAAGTTGTGTACCATAATTATTCGAGATGATTATAATGATACAGACTATTATATAGCTAGTTATAAAACAAAGAATATCGAATGGATATAAACAACATTGAATTTGATTGTTGAGCTTTATTAAGTTTTACGATAATGATGATAGAAAGAAAAAGTAAAGGTTACGATCCAGGGACTAGGATCGAAATGTAAGGATTTTAGATATCCAAATATTTTAATACAACGATTAAATTGAGAAAAAGAAAAATTTATACCAAAAAATTTGGTAATTGTTGATTTTAAAATCAGATAATGGATCAATTAAGGTGATTAATGATTTATTAACGAACCGAAATTTGGACGTTAGAAAAATAATGTTTAATAAATACGAAATTTAAAGTAATAAGGTTGGTCAAATTTCGGGGTCGTTACACGCTATCTTAGATGACGGGTAGTATAGTGTTCAATTTTTTTTATTTTTTTTTAAAGAGCAACTTTAACATGAGTAAACAAAAAAAATAAAAAATAAAAAAAGTAAACACTACACTACCCGTCATCTAAGATAGCGAGTGAGTAGTGTTCAATTTTTTTTATTTTTATTTTTAAAAATAGCAACTTTAACATGAGTAAACAAAAAAAAATCTCCTCCAACCCGTTAACTTAGTTAGCAAGTGGAGAATTATTTTTATTTTTAAAAAAAGCAACTTTAACATGAGTAAAAAAAAAAAATCTCCTCCAACCCGTTAACTTAGTTAGCGGGTGGAGAGAAATTTTTTTTTTTTTAAAAAAAAAAAAACTTTAACATGCATTAAAAAAAAATTCACAAAATGCCAAACACTACCACAACTTAATACTACCATCAGTTGTTTTGATTTTTAAAAAAAATTATTTCTCTCCACCCGCTAACTAAGTTTACGGGTTTGAAGAGATTTTTTTTTTCCTTATCCATTTGGAGAGGATATATATATATATATATATATATATATATATATATATATATATATATATATATAGTGAA